>VZRM01002588.1:927064-948475 GCA_013397955.1 Grantiella picta | reverse complement strand
GCCCCGCCCCGCCACCGGCTCTGTCCCCGCGGCGGCTGCCGCAGCCTCTGCGCTGAGAATGGGCAGCGAAAAGGAAAATAGGCGCAAAACCCGACAAAAACAACGCCACCGGCCCTGTAATTTTTGAGCCAGCCGCCGCAGGTGAAGCCAAAGAAAGCAGGATGTGGGGAGGGTGGCGCGGCGCCGGGAACTATGGCCTGGATGGCATTGCTGTGGTCCCCAGCCGCAGCGGCGGTCAAGAGAGAAGGCTCTGACACGAACCGGCGTCGCTCAAACGCTGTGGAGCCTGAAGGCGAACGGAGCAGGGAGCTGGAGAGGCGCCGTCTTGGACAGGGAGGAGGTTGGGAAAGGAGAGCCTGGCCACAGAGCAGGTGCAGGGGCTGAGCGGGGGAGACACGCACAGCCCAGCACAGCACAGCTGGGCAAACGCACCTGCAGTGAAAGCAGGACTTCAAGAAGCTTGATGAGGACATGGACGCAGCCCGCGTTGAGCTTTGCACCCTGCACCAGAGCCGGGTGGCGCTTTCAATCTGCAGGACATCTGCAATTAGCTTCGTAAACACTGCATAAGTTTGGCAATGCCAGAACACTACTCACATGCCAGCAGTTCTTTGTATGAGTACAGATCAAGGGCTTGAGCTTATTTTTACTAAGGAATATGTGGGTTGCTTAGAACCCAAAACAAGACAGAGCAGCTGGAATATTCCAGTAAACACAATATTTTAGCCTTTATAAATATTAATTGCCTACTCTTGTCTCCTGCCCCAACCCCCCATCAGCCACAGCTATTTTGAAGAAGTGATCTTACCTCTACTTTTCTCCTCCTTTCTGCATCTTAGAATGGTGGTTACCTGGTAGAGATAGAAAGCAAAATCTCCACAGGCACCAGCTTTTATTTGTACTATACACTGTAGGTCAAGAATTGAAAGCCATCTGGCTGTATAAGCAGAACATTCTAAGACAGTATTTTGAAAGATAGTTGGTACTGATTTTTTCCCTCTCAATATACAAAGTCTATCAGTTCTATAGCAGTCTCATTTCACTCTTCCTTCATGAGTCATGCAGTGCATCAAATTCTCCTACAAACTCTCCAACTCAAAGTGCAACCTAAGGCAAAACTGTCTAATTAGCATGCCAAATGCCAAGCATTATCCAATCTCTTAATACATCTGGAGTGATGTTGGGGGTGAAGATGTAGAATATGACAACAATGAGAAAACCTCTCACTGCTAAGGAAATAGGTACTGCTATGCTATTTCCTGCCACATTTTACATTTCACCACCCCTCAGAGATGGGAAGGGATCCCCACACTAGTTTTCTCTATAAATTCTTCAGTTATCATTATAGTTAACCTTGATGAAAGCCTAATAATGAATCAATATGCTTTTCTAATCTCTAACATCATAAGCTCTTTCGCATAGAGGCCAGAAACTGGTTGTTGAATGTTTGCCACCATGCTCTATAGAAAGCACCATGTAAAAGGCTGTTTGGCTATAAATTGAGTGTCAATGGCGTTGGTGAGGTCTGTTCCACATACAACATCTAGATGTCATAAGTTCCAAATAAACAACAGCTTCAGCAGCTGTTGCTTACCTTACCATCCCTTCTTGTTTGTCATACCAGAAGCACTTGGCAATTATTTTGAGATGAGTACAGAAAACTAGACAATGAAAAATAATCAGTCTTTCCTTTTTTCTTTTTCCAGAATTATATGCAGTAAGATGAAGTTATGCTGGGCCCTGGGCCTCATTGCTCTTCTCTCCCTTACCTGCAATGAATAAACAATAAAACACAGTATATATGATAAAACATATGGGACTACTGAACCCATCCTTGATTATAGGCAAGTGTTGGGGAATGTTTTGGTTTGCTCCCTAAGGCAAACTAAAACATGCTTTTGTGCTGAAGTATGGTGAGATTTAACAATGCATTGCTCAGTCTGCAAAGAGGACAACCACACTGTTCTCTTTCTATAGATATCTTTGATCTGTCTCCTTTTGCTACATTACCCTCGTATCACTTCAATCTTTTTTCACTTCCACAATCATATGGTCTTGTCCTGCAGCCCTTAGAACAAGAAGCTTCACTCTCATCTTGCACACAAGCTCAGCATGTCCCCTGGTTTCAGGCATAGCAACAGTTAAGGTCTATTTAACTGTTGGAAAAATCTTTTGCTGACCTGGTGCCACCCAAATGGTTTTCACATCATCTAATGCTTATAAAGGGGTAACACTTTTGCCAGAAGAACCCCCTTCCAGCTTCCTCAAGTCCTTTTCCAAAAGTTTACAGAGAAGCTTACCTGCATGCAGCAAGCGGCCTTTGCACAAACCTCGTCAAGCGGCTGTGCTGCATTTCCACTCCAGGGACAAACAGGAAGGAACTCAGGTTCTGCTGGAGGTTAGGGTTTGTCCTTTTGTTTCTGTTAGGGAACTTTCTCCCATTTATTGCTGAGACAGTAACTACCAATACTTAAGAGACCAAAGACATGGCCAAGGTGGAGGGAAGGGTGCAGCTGGCTACTCCCTTACCTGAGAGATCTGCCCAGAGTAGATCCTGCCAGTTTAACACTGACACTGCTACACCGAAGGAAGAGACGCATTAGGCAGCTAGGAATATGATAAAGCAGGTGAGAAAGGTAGCTTCCCTGTCCTGCTAGTAAAATAATACCTGTTTCACGTGCTTAAAAATTTCAGTATCTGTTAGTAAAGCAAAAGAATCAGAGACTAAAAGGAAAGCCAATCTGCTGTAAAAGTACTGAGCCTGGGAACAAGCAAGCTGCAATGAGGAGAGGACAAGTAGATGAACTCCATCCTGGAGAGCTCAGCAGTACAAAACAGCTGGAGAGCCAGTCTTGAAAACATGGGCATACATTTGCCCTAAAATTCAAGCTGAGGTGGCTGTAGGAGCTACTGACAGAAAGAAAAAATCTGAGTTCTGATTGTAGAGTTTCTCAGTGTCTCCTATTTCTCCCCAGGTCCCACAGACTCTAACACATAAGTAGTGGTAACCTGCTCAGCACATCTTCCATGCACTTCCCACATCAGAAAACACGCTGCAAATGCTCAAGGTACTGGATAACTTCAGCTGATCTAACAATGGACAGGAAGAGATTTCCCAAACGCTGCTGTTGGGCAGTTCAGCACAATGCTAAGCAAACAGCCCTGACTGCTAGACTGCTGCTCCTCACAGCGGTACATTGTATGAGAATTGTTTAGGCTTTTCTAATGGTCTATTACTTTCAAGCCCAATACATGAACACTTTAAATACAATGTGTCAGATTTTACATTTTCCAGAGCATCCTTTATGATCATGGGCTCCTCAGTTTTCACAGTTTAAAGCATCTTAGAAGTAAAAGCTTATGACCTGATTTGGGCATCCTGTGAACAATTTTCTGATGTTCCTTCTCTCAGTTAGTATCTTGCACATATCAGAAAGAGCAACTATACTGGTTTTGGATGGAACAGAGAGCATTTTCTTCACAGTGGCTATGATGGGTCTGTGTTTGATTTGTGCTGGAAATAGTGTTGATAATACAGGGCTGTTTTAACTGCTGCTGAGCAGTGCTAACACAGAGCCAAAGGCTTTTCTGCTTCTCACACCACCCCACAGACGAGTGGGCTGGGGATGCACAGTAAATCCTAGCACAGGTAAGGACTTCAGCCCTTAAAATTGAAAGTAACTATTTCCATTTGAACAAAATTGGCCCATGCACTAGACATCCTTTTATTTTCCAAATCTAGACAAAGATTTTAATGTCTGATCTTATTACAAATATGAATAAAAGCCAGGGACAAGAAGGACCTTCAACCTGAGCTCTGGAAGTGCTATGGTTACTATCCCTACAACACACAGCATTTAAACTAAGTAGTACAGCTTTAATGTCTTTACTCAAAAAGGGCACTGCCCTTTTCAGACCTGGAGTTACTTTAATTATGCCTATTTCAGTCCTTTAAAGAGAGTCCTAGAATGAGGTGGAAGTGAGCTTAAAGATCACCTTGTTCCAACCCCCTTGCCATGGGCAGGGACACTCCTGCCAGTGGCAGGAAACCAGACCAGACTGCTCAGTGCCCCATCCAACCTGGCCTGGAACACTTCCAGGGATGGGGTATCCATTTCTCCGGGCAACCTGTTCCAGTGCCTCACCACCCTTACAGTAAATACCTTCACAGAAGAGAAAGAAACCCACTTAAAAAATCTCTGGTGTAATGAAGTATAAAGACATAGTAAAATGTTTAAAAATGTCCACTAACCTCCATGTGTTATGAGTTAAACAAAACTAAGTTAGCTTTGTTGTTTTGGATTTTGTTATTGCTGGATTTTGTTTTTTACCTTTCCAGAGAACTGTGTTACAGTAAAACATGACTTTCATGTACGTCTGAGCTCCTTGGCTGTTTTTTTTGTTAAAGCCTGAAAGATGTTTAATTACTCCTCATTTGCTTAAGAATAGAGCAGCTACCTGAACAAACCAAAATAGCAGGAGAGGCAACACCATACATTGCAATTGTTTTTCTCTCGATAAGCTCTTCATCTTAATTCTCTCTCTAGAAAACTCTATACAGAATACTGCCACATCTTTTCATTTAAACACAGCAGGTAATTAAGAACACGAGAGGGCCAGTAATAGAAACAAAGGCCTGTAAATCACAAAGACCAATTTCAGTGTCGTTGGTGAACACATTTCAAGTACCCTACTACACACTTAGTGTCCTAGGTACTGAAACAGGGGCCATCAGATGTCTCAGCTGTACCAAGTAAAGAATGTTAATGCTTACCTTGTCATCACTTGCCTTCTACTCCTGAGCTTCCCATCTCCAGAAGAGCCCTCCAATTGTAAAATTATGACTATAGCCATGAGTCAATATAAAGCACACCTTAAAATTTTCAATAAACGTACAAATCATTTATTTAAAATTCAAAACTCAGAGATACAAACAAAATACTTAAGAAACAATAAATCCAAAATGTAAACACTTATAGAAAATATATGAACCGTACCAATTTAACCACCCACCATTCTTCACAGAAAACAGCAAGAAATAGACAAATCTATACCCAATTGTTCTTTTTTCCTCAAATTCTAGTTTAGAGGTAGAATACTCCTGTCAAAGTCTCAAAAAAATTTAATTCAGTAGAATTACGCTACAAATGTATTTGGCCCATATACTTATAAATGTAATGAAGCCAGAGAAAAAGATTCTTACTGAGAGCTCTTATACAATAAAATTTGGCATGGCACTTTCAAAGAGATAAAGCACCTTTCCTGATAAATACTGGCTTATGTTTTTGCAAGAAAGGGATCACGTGCTTTTTCCATTACTGACAAAGAAAACATTTAAAAATAGACAGAGTCCCAGCTTTTTGGTAGGCATACAGAAAGCAAGTGTTTATCAGTAAGTTGTCCTAGAAAGCCAATCTGGGGGGGGGAAAAAGGTGTAACTATTAAAAGAAGGCATTTTGAAAGACCTTATGAATATTTGATGCATACTTATTTGGGTGGCACAGTTCTCAAGGAGGGGGGAGGGCGTTAATACAACAGGGAGGGAAAAAAAAGTTTGTTTTCCACTAGCAGGGGAACTGACCTGTTTTTACGTTATATTGTCATTCAATCAGTCTCCACTAACGGCTACAATTCTATCCTCTCAGGAAAAAGTGTATCTGTGTGAGACATACTAGAACATCACGTTCAGTAAAAATTACCCAAGTAGTCTCAAAGAAGCATATATTCCATTTTTGTTCATCAAATAACCTACTACAAGTAGAAATAAAAACTGGAATTCTTCAGATGATATATACAAATCCATTTAAAAAAAACCACCAGGAAAAATTTGCAAGCTCAAATATAAACATTGTTCAGAAAAAGCCCCAACTTTTATATAGAGACTGGCTGCTAAGTGCATTATTTAAACTGCTGCATGCAAATAGTAGAACCTATGGATGTTTAAGAAACTTAACTATCAACAACTTCTGCAATTTAGTTTAGCAAAGACCTTCTCAAATACTTGCTGAAGGATGTTTGTGGTTCAGAAGCAGTAAAATAAAATTTGCAGTCTTAATGCCTTCTTGCTTTATGGTATTTAGAACCACTTGTGCCAGCCTTCAGAAAAAGAGGCAAAAGAGGAATTTGTGCCACAGACTAGCTGGAAATATGCTTGCATGTGACACCTATCTAATTTGGGGCAAAACTACTTATGTGGTGCAGTTTAAATAGTCTGAGCTATATTTATCTGATTTTTCTGAAGCAAATTAAAGAAGCGTTTGAACTGTACTCACAACAGAGCTGGAACATTACCTGGCAAATAACCAAGTTATCTCTCCTACTAACACTGGAGGATCAGCCCAGGACAAAACACAAGAGATAAGCTTTTCTTCTACAAAGTATATTCTTCTGCTGAATATGAAGCCTTCGAAAAGGAAAGAATACAATATTAACACAGGGAAGTTTCAGACATATTTTAGGTCTTCCAATTCCTTGATGAAATTTCCATCATCTCCAAAGGAAACTGTGCATCCCTATTCAGGTAAAAGAATATTACATACACAGATTAAGGAAACTTTTCTAAATAAAGATGAGTAAATGCTAAGCCATATATTAAACTATGATAATTCCACATCATGATTCTTTGAGAGCTCAAAACAGGACTGAAATAAGACAATTTTAAGTATACATCCAGTTTTATTCCTTATTTTTCCTATGTATCCCTCATTATGTCTTTCCCTGTATGTATTTTAATGGTCAGGATGAAAATATTTTCTGTATATACAAACTAATTACATTTAACCCTGTAAAAACTAATCCAAAACTTCACCGTTCTTTGTTTTCTCTATATTTAGGCAACTCATCTTCTACACATGCAAAATACTTTTCAGAACATCAGAAACAAATCTTGTATATTTCACAGTTAGCCAATCTAAGTAAGATAAAGCTGATTATTTGTTTTGCTTTGTATTGATATATGCTTTGCTGTACCTGCATAAACCCACTTATGGATATACAGGTTACACATTAACAAGGACAGCAGCTGACCTAGGCATTAGTTAAAATAAGTCATCTTTGTGCTTGCAAGTCCTAACAAAGGAAATGTCAAAAAACATCTAGGGCTTCCACGAAAAGTTTACTTACACCAATTTTCCCCCTTCAATGCCTCCAAAACTGAGGTTGTTTCACCTCTAACTGTGAAGCAAAAGTGAAAATACAAACCAGCAAAATATGTATGCTCCCTCAGTGTCTTCAGTAAGTGAAACGTTATCCAGGCAGTGGTCTAGTTTCTCCCAGGTCTTGCAATAAAGCACTCTGCCATGAAAGAGAACTAACTGCTGTATTACACCTAACCACTGCCTCGAGTGTAAGATCCAACAACTGTTTCACAGACTGAAATAATTCCTCTCTCAAAATCCAAAGAGAGTATCTTTGAAGTTTGGAGGTTTTTATATAACAGGCATTCAAAGAGCTAAGTCCTATGAACTGCAGGTCTCCCAAGCATGGCAGACTTAAAGCCAAGCTCAGAACCTTCAGAGGACAAGGGTATGGATCATGAGGACTTCACACTGCCCAGGTAATCAGATGTTGTGAAACATTAATGCACCTGTGCCATTTTCAATACCCAAGCACAACTGTGCTCCAAGATCTAATTATGAATAAGGTCCTGCTACAAACGTGCTGTAACTACCTTCAGTTAGAAAGACAGCACATTAAGAACTCACCACTTCAGTTATTTTGGGTTTTCTTTAATCCTCCCATGTATGCAAGGCACAGTCAAAGGTCAGTCTGACTGCACTGACCAGCTGCTGGACAGCTCTTTGGAGAAGTTGGTGCCCTAGAACTTTTTTGGGGTGGGAGAAAAAGAGATGATGGCTACTCTATACACAGAGGCAAGCTTTATTCTTCCAAGGCGAACTTCACCACTGGGAACATGGCTTGTAAAGTCCATTACACCATTTATGTTCTAAATAAGGCTCTTTTAAGGCCTCAAACTCGTGAGTGGTGGTAAGTTTCAACTTGGAACCTAAAGCACACATGCAACCAAAGCTTTCACAAAAACGAAATTATTTTACACGGTAACGTGGCTATAAGAGTCACTTTAAGAGTGCTAGTCAGTTTTAGTGACACCATAGCACCAGAAGTTAACCTGTGGATCCAGAGAATTACAATAAGCATGTGTCTTTGTAACTGAGAAGTAAACATTAGCAAACTACTGCAAAACTGGCCTTCCCATACACATTGCAAAATGCAGCATCAGCAAACGCAACTGACCCCTGTAAATCACAACACCAACTTGTATTTCACTACTGTCTATCACAAATCACATGGCAAAACAGATTTCCCTTGCCACTGTTGAAGTATACTAAGATACCTAATCCTTTTCCATTAAAAAACCCAATAGCAATGGCTAGGCAAGATACAAACCCTGTTGCTGTCCCAGTGTTTAAGTGGAAAGCATAGCCTAGGTATCTCAGCATATTTGCTAAAAGGGAAGAAATACAACTTTTTATCCACATCTGACTAAAATGTCAAATACTGGACATACAGGGGGAAAAAAACAAACAAGAAACCCAAGAGAGATATCAGGAAATAGTTTCAAGTCACAGCATTTGCTTTTAGTATTTATACCTGTAGATAGACGTAGTTGTGATCCATCAAACTCACTAATGTCTTGAAAGCCATGCAAATCCAAATCTCGCAAGGACATGAGCATCCTTGCAGAGAAAAACACACACCACCAAGTCAGCTGCTGGAACTCAGCAGCGCAGTCTAGGAAATTATGTTCCCAAATCACATACCCTTTTGAAATTCTTATTTAGCCCTGGCTGCTACTGGCTCCACTTTGAGTCTTACCTGAGAAAGCAGGGAAATTCAACCCCAGGGCAAAAAAGGTCAAGGCTTGTTTGAAGCTCCCTGAGGCCTCTCTCCTGTAAGTCCTTGTTTCAGTGTGTATGTAAATGACCTAATTCCTCACCAGAAGCTTCAAGTTATTTACAAAAAAAGTCACTGACTCAGATACTGGTTTTCTGGAATGCATCTTTGATACACTGACCAAGCTACTCTTGTTAAAGTCAAAAGAAGCTCAAAAGGCTACTTCTTGTGTTTCTCAGCAAGCTGTATCCTGCCTGTGACAGGATACACTGCCTGTATTGACTCCATTTCTTTCCACATTGTTTCCTCCGCTTTGCAAAATAAGAACCTAATCCTTCTTTGTAGGAAAAAACCAAACAAATACTAAAACATTCAAAGTGAATTTACAGCAAACATTACCACCACTGCAATCCACCCCCCCCAGTCTTCAGAATTAATTTAATGGAGGCCAGTTATTAGGATAACAGTTTTATGTCTGAAAATAAAGTGCATAATGATTGCCGCAGAGAACTTTGTTGATTTCAGGTTAGCATAGTTAGTGTCAATCCTCAGCAACAGCCATAGAATACTAATTACAACATAAATTGATAACAAGTCAAAATCTGAAACAGCACACATGAAAAATAAGTTTGGAATAAACAGGAAAAAAAAGAGAAAGGAAAGTGAAATGGAATTTCTAATCCTTTGTGGAACTGAGCCTATTACACAGCTATTCCAACATGCAGCATCTGAAATGAAGAATCACAGTCCGTTTGCTTCACTTCTATTATTCCTGAATTCAGTTTGTAGCTTTTTGGTGGTGTCTGACAGATTTCGCCTCGGATAGGGGAAGATGTATCTTGTGGGAGATCTACAGAGACAGTGTCAGAGGAAGAATCTTGGCTTTCTGCTGACACAGCGATTTGTAGACAGCTGCCCTCTGTTTCCTCATTGCAATCTGTGTCTTCATCAGCCTCTTCCAGCTGCTGAACAGATTTCAAATACTGTTCTATCAGTCCGCTGTCCTGCTCATTACTAGAGCTCTCTATACTTTGCCCACACTCCCCAGGGCCATCCTCTACATCTGAAGAACATGCTGAAACAGAATTGCCACGTTGTTTGATGGTTTCCATTGAAAGGGAGCTCTCGGTCCCTTCAGCTAAACTCTTTTCAGAGCTACACAGTTCACTGGCATGAGTCTGATCAGCCGCAGAAGAATGAAAACCAGAATCTGGGAACTGCAACGAAGACTTTTCCTGAAGATCCTCCTCACTAGCTGGAACTAACAAAGCAGAACTAACATCTGGTGGGGTTTCTTGCTCCACTGTGGATGACTGAATAGGTGGTTTGGATGAACATGAAGTACTGGCTGAAGGGATCCCAGCACCACCTAAATTTTGCATCACTGAAAGCTGCCATTGTTGAAGGGATTTAACCTGAGAAGTATAGAGAAAAATTCATTATGAAATACAACTAAGAAAGTATTTTGATTTCTAGAGGATTTCTTGTATTCAGAAACCAAGCTCTAGTATAAAACAAAAGACCAAGTGACAAAACAAGGCTTGCTATATCTTTAGGGAAATTTTGTTCTTCCCACTGTGAAATCATGGCTTTTAAACCTACATGACAAATGCTGACAGAGCACACAAGCTCCCAATTCAAGTACCTGAAGAAAAAGAAATCTGTTCTTAAAACCAGAAAGGATTCATCCATTTTTAAGAAAACAGGCTTATTTTTGGAAGAATAGCTTATTAAAAGATGTATTAATACAACTTTCCTACTTCAAAAACAAGTTGCTCACAAGCAACACAGCTTGACGTAATTTCATTTGCCATGGGCATTTACCAGTCACATCATTCTTCACAGTTCTGCTTATGTTTATTTAGCTTTTCTTGCATTTTGTCCTCCTTCTAGCACCAGGCCACAATTTAGTCTTTAGTAATAAAACCAGTGTTCTTGCACTAATGCTTCTGAAGGTTATTTTCCTCCACAATACCAGTATAGCAAACAGCAGCAATTAGATTCTATTAAACCACTTGAGTCATCTTTGGAAAAACTGAACCATATTGACTGTGTCTTCAGGATCTACAGTATGAAATAACACAGATTTACATATAAGCAGATTCAAATTCAAATTTCAAATTCACATATAAGCAGAAAAACAAGAGGACTAAAATTACTTACCTGGTTCCAAAGAAATTTCACAGCTTCTTCCTGTACAAGCCTCTGCATTTTCTCTTCTTCTTTTTCTTTTCTTAGTCTGCAAGAACACACATCCAAAATTTATGCAGCTTAAATAAGCAACATTTGGGTAACAAGAACAACAAGAATACATAAAAATGCCTACTTATATAACAACGCTCTTGAAAGATACGAAAGAGCCTAACATTAAGAAATTACTGCAGTCTGGCTTGCCATAAATACCCAGCTGCTGACTTACAGTTTCTTTTTCAGTTACATTTAAATTCTGCATCCTTTTACTGCAGCACATTTCTTGGCTTGCCAGTAATGTGTCTTTCTGTAAACTAAACCTGAGCTCTTACTTTTTCCTGCACAGCTATCACCCCTCCACACAAAATAGTGCTTCTTCATTTCAAATTATGCTCCCCCCCCGCTATGTGGATGGAATATGATGTGCAAGCATTGGGAGTTTCTAGAGGCTTACTGAGCACTCAGCTTGATTCACAGAACTTTTGTCACTTGTGATAGTGAAGAAAAAGAGCTTGTCAGACTGACAGCTGCAGGCTGATCCAGAAAGATATTAAGTAAATCCAGAACTTTTTGTCTTACAAATTGAGGAGCTTTGATCATGATCTTCTCCAAACATGGATCACAAGATCAAAAATTAAAACAGAACCAAACAGAGTCACATTTTAAAATCATATCACATAAGGTGGAGGAAATTCTTCTTTTCACCAAAAGCAGAACAACTTCTCAATATGGACACTTGATTTATAGACTGTAATTGCAAGGAGACAAGAAAAAAAAAATCCCACTCAGCAATTTCTATTTTGAAATATGCAAGTCCTGCTAATAGAGGAATAAAAAAGTGTGCTCTAACACAATCCACTTTGGCACTTTGAGAGTATGAACAGCTACGGGCAAAACTGTGCTTACCTTACAGGAAGTGATCTTCTAATACAATCACAGTTTTATGTTTCTGATGCTAGGTTCTACTGTAAGTAGTTATGTCAAGGCCCATCTACATCTGTTCTGAAATACTCTGGAATGATGGTTATATTCATACAGACTTGAAAATACACAGCATGACCTCAACTTACTTTTCTACTTCAGCAGTTAAGCAAATGATGTGCTCCTGCATTCTGTTCAGTCGAATTTCATTCCGCACTTCCTTGGCTCGAGGATGGTAGTTCCTTGTGTAAAATCCTCTCCAGGAAGCCTGAAGCTTGGTAGCTGCTTCAGTCATCCTTTGCAGCTCAGCTGCATCTTGATCAGCTGCTGCTGCACCTTGCACAGCCAATGAACCAGAACTTTCTTCTGTCATCTGGTTAGGACAAAGGGTTTTTACTCCCGATTCAGCACCTAATGAGGTGCTGGGGTGACTGTGCAGAACTTGGCCTTCAGAGGCCCCTAAAGGGTTGCCAGTCCTAGCAGCCAGGCCAGCTGTTACTGGAGCAGGGGTAGGCAACTGCAGGATCTCTTTGATATTCCCTTGCGTTTCCACACCTCTTGCTGCTCTATTCAAGTGCTCTCCTGTAATAGAAAAAGCTTCTTGCTTGTTAGCTGTTTCTCTGCTATTAACATCTGTCACACATTCAGTCATTGTATCATCATTATCTGCTAGGCCCAAATTGATTCCATGTAGCTTCAGGTCTGAAGCAGGAGACACTGGAGACAATCCTGAAGCAACTGGCATGAAAGTAGACTCTGAGGATAAAAGGCTGCTGTTTAGTTTGTCTTCATCTGTTTGTACATCTTCAAGGCGTAGCTCCTTGGGAAAGCTTCTTTCAGGAAGAAAGGTATTCTTTACTGCATAGGAATGATCACTGCTTGCACTTGGTCCAACCCAAGAATTCTTCTGGATGACAGGTTCTAGATAGACAGAACGTCACATTCTAGTGTTAGAGTATTTCAGTAATAGTAATAGTTTAATTCATTGGGATTCACAATTCGGTTTTAACAGTTAGCACTTGGGTGGGTACGCTGATCTAACATGCTAGTAATGAGCGTTATTTCTGTATCAGGACAATACTTACCACAGTAACATCCAAACTTGGCAAATACTGGGTACAGGAAATTGCACAAACTGCACTTCCTGAGAGAAAAAACTTGTATAAAATGGAAACGTCAAAGTAGTAACCCTTTCATTTGCTGGGTTTTTCACCTAACCAACCTACTAGCATTTCAAGACACAAACAAGCATGGACTGGATTTTAAGAAAACAAAGTATAACTTCAGTTGAGAAAATCAAAGATCAGTAGAATAATATAACAACAGGGACTTGTTCTTAAATTGTCTCCACAAACTTTCCTATGTTCAAATGAAAAATATTTATTTCTACAGATTAGATCACAGGTGTGATAAGCTACTTACCCTTTTCAAGAACCATCTGTGATGGCTGGGCCAGGCCACTGTGTTCATGAGCAACTGGCACTGTTTTGCTGGGAGCAGAAGGTGTAGGTGGTTCCTCATTTTGGTTTTCATGCATCAACTGCCTCTGGTGGAGTCTAAGCACAAAGTGCCAACAACAGATTTTATGTTTCTTTTAAACTTTCTTTTGTACAGAAAACAGCTAATAGAAACTATGAACTACTTCAAAGGAAACAAGTGATCAAAACATTCTAAACAAGAGGCTAGTTATGCAGACCTCTACACCTACAAGACACTAATAAGACTATTCACAAAGTAGGGGATTGCAGTCTTTTCCTGCTCCCCTTCCTCCTGCCCCTCTTTCTTCATTAAATGTATCCAAAACGTAAAAAAAAAAGCCCAACATGCAGTTCTGACTACAGACTGAAAACCACAAGGTATTTCTATACACAAGGAAGGCATGCAGATATTTTAAGTCTCTAATGTGGAACACATTCTGTGTGTAAGCAGAGAGGAGTTTGAGGAATGATGGGAGTATCTTCTACATTTGAAAGTGAGTGAATCAAGGAATAGGTGTTCCTGTTACTAAAGGTACAAAATCTTAGTACTAATCAACAAATTTTGCCACAAACAAAATCATCCTTTGAAACCCAGACAGCACACATGCTGTTTCAGCCCAGCTAGATTAGAAGATCACGAGGCAGAGGTCAAAGTCAAACTGTCCTATAAATCATACATGCAAGTGCATATATATGGGTGAGGATTTGGGGGATTGCTTTTTCTGGTAAGGTTTTTTTTGCTTGGTTGTTGAGGTTTTTTTAATTTTGAAGAGTTTTATTTAGCAGACTAACTTCCTGAATTTTCCCCAGAAATATCATGTGCATGCCAGAGCAATTAGCTAGAGATTCAGAGGTCAAGATCTTTTGAGTGCACCTTCTGCTCAGAAACAGCTACAACACTTCTATAATTTCCTCCTGGAGACCAGCTACAGAGATGGACAAATGCACCACTGGGTCAGTGTCCTTCAGAGGACAACCATAACTTTAAAACCAAGAAAGAACATGTCAAAAATAAAAAAGCTGCTAATACATCAGTGTACCACAATACTGCTTATTTACAATTGAAACAAAAGTTAAGCTAAGCTCCTTCTTGATGTTTTCATAATTTTCTTAATGTGGTAAAGAAAATCCCAGTACATAGTTTGTTTATTTTAATCACAGTTTGAACACAAATTACCTTCAGTGTCCTACAGAGCAGAAACTGAAAAATATAAAGAGTTCTCCCCTAGATGGCCCAGAAAGCAGGAAAACACTCCTGCTGCTGTTGCCTTGCCTCTCATTCCCCTCTAGGACACATCCTGTACATCCACTACACTTTGCATCTCCAGCCCTCACTGTTGCTTTGAAATACTTAAAATGAAACCTTACTATATCTAACACATAGGAAGATTTATAATTATGCTCTCAATTACATTCTTTAAGAAAGAAACAAGAAGTTCTCACCTTTGCTTACTCAATATTTTCTCCAGTTTGGCATCCTCTTCAGTCTGGAGTCCATAAGCAGATGTCAGAGGACAAACAGTAGCCAAGTACTGAACTAGCTGAACATGCTGCCCAGGTCGATATGATCTTCCTTTCCCTTGACTGTAGAGCCATTCTGCTTTCAAGCTGTTAGGAAGGGGCAAAATAGTCACCTTTAATGAATGGCATAAAACCAGTAACTCTGTTTTCACTACTATTCTTCTAGTGGGTACCCAGGAGCTAGCGCTAACATAATCAAAACTTAGAATATGTGCAGCACCCCGAGGAACTAGGAATGTCATTACCAAAACAATGAATAAAGTATTCATCTACTTAAGCATCAATGAAACAAACCAAAAAACCCACTTGTCCAAAACTGTGCAGTCTCTGCTTTGTGTGCAGCCTTTGAGCACTGAAAACAAACACAATTGTGTCAAAGAACTTCTCAGCAAAGCTTTCACAGAAACACAGAAAAGGTTCACAGAGAAGTTCACACAAACATGCAGAATAGGCACAGAGAGCAAATCTTGCCAGAAGTATTCAACACCAGAAATCAGTTTTTGAATTAAATGCACTTCAGTCTGAGAATATTTCAATACATCTACACATAATAATACAGTTAATACTAAAACCCCATTCATCATGAAAAGTCTAAAATTCTAACAGGCAACTTTTCAGGGAGGTCATAACATGCTATAGTGAAACAGAAATAGGATTGGTTTACCCTTGACCAAAATAGGGCATCTTTTCATTTTAGTAACAGGGAAAAAAGGACATTAATGTCCTAGGGTATATTCACATGCTGGACTAGAATATGCTTATACTGGATAATATTTATGCTTAGACTGGTCTGATGTCAAGAACTTTATCATGAAAATATCATAGTGATATAATGACCACAATGATACAGTAACAAGTGATTTGAGTAAAATAATATTTAACTAATTGATAACAAAACCCATACCCAAATGTAGAAACACACACGCAAATCATATTCTTTATATAAGGGCACGTTTAGCTTCCCACAAGACAAAAAAGCTTTATCACCTGTTAATTGTCACATTCTGCAAAGTCAAAGAGGCTGTAAAGGGTAACAGACCACTGATGAATTGCTACCAGAGTTTTGCTTTGTAGAAGTGCTTCTGTGAGTTGAGTAACAAAGCAAAAGCTTAACTTCGTACTTCTGTCTAAACAAACTTGTGACCTTACATGATAATTCCAGTTTAACAGATGAAAAATTTAGCTAAAGCAATTTTAGCTTAGCCAAACTTCATTCAATAATACTATTACATCACCTTTCCTTCTGAGAAATCACATATCCGTCGAGAACTTTAAGGTTCAGACACCAGCTGACAATATAAGGCCTGTAGTCGAAGCCAGGGACAGAAGGTGTGGCCATCACACAAGGATTGTTCATAACTGACAGCTGTTCCAATTGGCGAAGAGAGGCCAGGAAAGAAACCTTGAGAAAACAAGATACATTTGTTAACTGAACAGAATATACCACATTTCTCCTAGATACAGCTGAAAAGCTCATGCAAAACAATTGAAAGACAAATACATCAAAAATCACATTTGTTTTTTGAACACAAAGCACCTTCTATGAAGTACTGCCATTTCCTATTAATTCTTCTGTAAGTTCTATTAGTCCTTGGAAAGTATTAGCTTGTCTTAAAATTTGGGAATGGTGCTTTATGTATAAAAATGTATAGTACTTCTATGATTCCAGTTTACTACAACAGGTGATGGATTTTGAAAACAAACAAAAAAAAAACTAAAAAGCTGGAGAAACACTGTTCTGAAGAGACATTATTAACAAAATAATTTCTTCTGACATGAAATTCCAACCAAGAGCTTTGGCTGCTACTTATAATAAATCAAGAAAACAAAGACAAAAGTCACAGGCAGGTTATTTGTTTCTCTTACAGTGTTTGAAAAATAGGTCAGTGGCAACAAGTGCAATTCAAACCTCTGTTCTAAACAAAGTAGCTGCAGAAGCTCTCTGCAGCAGCTAATCAGCTCAGCTTTCAACTTTCAGACAACCACAAAAAATATGAATTTAGGCCTAAAAGTAGCACCCTTGAATAACATAAAAACATAATAGAAACAATGCAAAGTTTCTATCCAGACTAAATTTTGAAAGGTATCACCTAGCTTGTGCAGCTAATGCAAACATGATTACATATACACAGTTAGACTATTAAAAGTTGGGTTGTTTCAAAGAAGGCCCATTTTCAGTCACAACCTCAAAAAAATTGTTCAGCTTCCTTCTTTCAGTCTACATAAAGACAAAGGTGATCTATCTTCTGCAGCTTACCTCATTTAAGTCTCTGATTTCATTTTCTGCCAAAGACAAAACAGTCAAACTCTGAGGTAGGCAAACAGGGGCAGTGCGAAGTGAAGTTATAATATTTCCATGTAGCAACAGAGTCTATAAAATAAAAACATGGTGATGAAACGAATGCTTGATCAAAGCCCCCAGATTTCTTTGTCAGACATCATCTGACAAAAATAGATGCAAAAGAACTTTAATTAAGGCTTTCTGGTCACAGTTACCAAAAAATGCATTTGGAAACATTTTTCTCTACAGTGTGCATGCCAGAAGAGTTAACAGAAGTTTTGCCTTGATTCATAATAGGAGATAAGAGAACAAAAAGCCATGAAAAAGATATCACCAGTGTATTGTTATCAAAATCATTGGTGTTTATAGAAAAATCACTGCCTCGGTTCCTGCAACTTGAAAACAAGGAAGAGAATTCTTACACTCTTCCCTCTAGAAATTACAGTTAATTAATTAAAATGCTCTAAAGAGCTAGTGTTCAAATAGTGAATGTCTAAAAGCAGCAATTTCCAAACCAAATTTCTTTATGTAAAGAATGCAACAAAAACAGAGAGAATAACACCTACCTTCAGCGAGGCAAGCTTGGAGAGATCACCTAATTGAGCTATGTTATTGTCTGACAGATCAAGATGCTGAAGAGACTGACAAGAATTCATTTGTTCAATGACCTACAAAAATATAGAAGTCAATTACAGTGACTCTTTTTTAGCCACTACATAAAACTAGGTATCAAATAATCGTACATTATTTTGAAAGCTAAAAAACCCACAAGCTAAGTAACCCAAAGTAAAAGCCATGTTTTAATACAGTTTTATTTTAAAGGTGATAATTCTTTTTCCTATGTTGGAGACTCTTTCCTTATTCTCATTTCGATATCAAACCTTGCATGTTTTTCCTAGACAACTGTACTCCAAAAGTTGCCCTCTTCTATTTCACAAGCCAGTAGACACAAAACATTAAAACTCTTGTTCCAATCAAAACATTTTGAGATTTCTTTGCAACATTTTCCAAATTTCTGTCACACAAGATTCTGGAAAATGCAACAGACTATATAGCTTACCTTAAGGTTATTTCCTGCCAAATTCAGCCATTCCAGGTGCACCAAATCCTTCAGCCCTTCCACGTACCCAATACTATTATGAGGCAAGTTGAGCACTCGGAGATTGGTCAGTTTTGCTACACCCATCATTCGCACCAAACGATTGTTGGCTACAGAGAGCTGCAGATGGACACACAAAAGAAACAGTTTTAACTACTCAGACAGAACAAGCTTTTACTTTTAGTAATTAAAAATCTACTCCAACAGATACTTGTTCAGTCTACGTATTTCATTATCAAGTAAGTAACACAGACAAAAAACCTACCAGAGCCTGGAAATAAATTACTGATCAAAGAATATAAGTCTTCACAAATCACTCCACAAACTTAAGAGGAAACTGTCCTAGCAATAGCTAAATAAAAGAAATAGAATGAGGAATTGTGTCATATGAAAATAAGGTTTTAATATCAGAATGGCCAATTCATTATGCAAATTGTTGCCCTGTTCCTGGTGTAAAAATCACATTTACTGTCAATATGGCAGAGGACAAAACACATTTCACACAATTCTCAAACAGGTCCTGTGCTAACAGGACTGTAAATCACAAACTTTTTAAAGGGTAAATCCTGATTAGGCTTGCACATCAGTAACATAATCACCAAGCTAGCAGTGAGGTGAAGGTTTGTTGTAGCAACAAACCCCACCTCTACCAACTCAGTGTAGCTTGACTGCAGAAGCTATCAGGCAGCCTGGAGTCTATCGAGAGGCAGTTTCAGTGATAATACATAGTTATATTTACAAGGCCCAAGTACTCAAAAGCTAAGAAGTATCAATATTTGAATTATCAGTGACTTTTCTAAGTGTTCTTATGATGCCCCTCCCCCATTAGGATTTATTTAGTTCATTTTTAGTTACCTGGGTAAATCACAAAACAGCCTCCTCCACTACCAGCCGCAGACCTCCACTGAAAACAACCCTTTCTATTTTAGTTAGTCATCATTTATTTTCCTCTGAAGACAGGATCTGCTAGTTTACTTCAATTACATAATATGACCTTAAGGCAGAAGATGCTAACATCATAGCACCATTATCTGAGAGCAATTTTAAATCATGTAACACTGACCTGCATCAAATTCCCGCATTTCTCCAAGTGCTCCAATTTAATTATCTGGTTTTTGTCCAGAATCAGAGTCTGAGTATCAGCATCACAGGGCAAGGTTGGACCCAGTTTTTGCAATCCTTGACCTGAGCAATTGACTACCAGGCCTTAGAATAAAAAGGAGAAAAAACCAAAAAAAGCACCACAAAATTTATATACAAGAACATGGACTGAAAAAGCAAAGTTAGATTAACAGATGTTTTTTATAATAGATGCAGATGATTTGGAAACACAGATTAACTTTCTTTTCCATGTAAAACTGAAGCAAACTACTTCAGCTCAAACACCATAAGAGTAACTGATCCAGTTACTGGAAGATATACATACCAGGCCCTGTCCCAGTTAAGAACTATGGCAGAATTCTGGGAAAGTCGCAACAGATCATCTGAAGTGAGATGTAGAGCAAAATTCTAGTAGCTAAATTTAAAGGTGCAATCCTCAAAACCCCAAATTTCAAAAGAGCCTAAATTTCAAAATTCTTCAGAGATTTGAAGTTTTGAGCAGCTTGACAAGTAACTATGTGTTAGCATTTTATCAAAAGTAAGAAGCCGTTCATGCAGCCATACTACAGTACTGGGGGCATTGGGAAGAACAAACTGTAAATAGACTAGCATACCATTTACCTAATGCCACAATTAAAATGTTCCATGCAAAAACGGCTACTATATAAAGTTAAAAGGCAAACATTAGCCATCTACAGAGAGCTTGAATCACTGGGTACCCATAGTGACACCTGACAATAAGAACAGTAATTTTCATACATTACTGTGTATTTGATGTATAAACATCACTGTAGGGCTTGTTCTTATCCTACAATCTGTTCAGTAAATAATGCTGCCTTTTTCAGCAACATATCCCGAATAGTGTTCTCACCCTAACATGCTGTACATATTAATATTCTTACAGTTTACAGCTTTTTAGGGTTTAGTTATGCTATGGATGGAGACAAACTTTTTTTGTGTACCATTTTGTCAACTAGAGAACATGCTTGTTTATTACATTTCCATTGTCTCTCAAAACCTCAGCTACCCCAAGAGCTTTGAAGAGCAGCAAGGCAGAGCCAGCAACAGTCACATTCCTGTCTTTAAACATTCAGGGAGAAAATACTTCTTGTTTCTCACTCAAGTAAACACTTCTGCAACTGCTTGATCACTTAAACTGAACAGAGAAACTTTGCATCTGCCCATTTATCCAAGGGTTTGTCACAAAAATTCACAACTGGCCCCTCCAACATAGAGGGGAGGCAGGGACCCACAGCACTGAATTGCAAGAGTAATCCTTTTAATCGTGTACATGAGGTGTCCTATTCAAACTGGGGGATTCAGAATGTGGCTTTACACATGGTTCCCATAGATTTCCAGCCTTCAGGTATAACATGATCTAATTGCTCCTTAATACACACAACCATTTGCAAAGAACCTGTATTTCTATGGCAACATCATCCACCTGCTTATCTATTGATCTAGACGTCCCTGCAGTCAGACTTGCTATTACCACTTCTCCATGATGCCAGACAAAGGGAGGCTTTCACAGAGGTGTTAAATGAGCTAGGATGCTGGAGTTATCCCCCCTGTCTGGGGGTATCCCTTATGAGCCCCTTCAACATTCAGAGAAGCAGAGGTCGCTCTTTCAAAATGGTCTGTCCTTCTCCCCCTTGCAACAAGCTGTAGTCCCTTAGTTTGCTTGTTTAAGCATGGCAGTTCAGTATACGGCATGAATTCTATACACATGTACAGCTCCAAGAAATT
Source organism: Grantiella picta (assembly GCA_013397955.1). NCBI lineage: Eukaryota > Metazoa > Chordata > Aves > Passeriformes > Meliphagidae > Grantiella > Grantiella picta. Next base: position 927,285 of record VZRM01002588.1, on the reverse strand, counting down.
AATACGATTCCGTACTACAGAAACTCATTGATGTAAAACCTGAAGAACGAGATTTTCCTAACAGGCTTCCAGGACCCAGGAAAACATTTCAGAACTGCTTATTTCTCGTTTGGCAGGAAGCAAGGAACTGCACCCTCAGAAGTGGCGCTGTCTCCAAGACATCTCAGCCCTCCCCTCTAAGGAAAACAGGCCCTACTTCACTCAAATCCTGGCCTATAAGG
>VZRM01002588.1:885740-924736 GCA_013397955.1 Grantiella picta | reverse complement strand
CCCCACAGCGCCGAGCCCCCGCGCCCCTCCGAGCGCCACGGCGCCTTTCGGCACACGCAGCCCCCAACAACGCGGCCCCGCCGGCCCCCGCCACCTGTCCGGGGCTGCCCTTACCCGCTCCGGCCGCCTCATCCCCCGCCTTGGCCGCAGAGCCGGCGGCCGCCATGCCCCGCGCTTGACAACACCGCCAGGCAACCGAGCGCCAGGCGCCGACGGGCCGGCCCACTCCGCTGAGGGAGCACAGCGCCTTTTATCCCGCGTAGAGCGGCGCGTCCCGCGTCCGGGGCCGTGCCGGGAGAGCCCTGCCAGGGGAGCGCTCCGCGAAGCCCCGCGGTGCAGCCGGGGCGGAGCGGAGCGCGGCGGGGCGGTGCTGCCCGGTGCTGGCCGGCCCGGCCCTGCCCTGCCCTCCCCTTCCCGCTCCGCTCCCGTCGGGCCCCGCGCGCCGCTCCCGACACCGCCTCCCGGCGTCCTCTCCGCCTCTCGGGCCCCTCGCAGCCGCCGCCATCATGAAGTGAGCGCCCCATCCGCCGCCATCCGGGCCCATCCGCCGTGGGGAGGCCGCCGCGGGGCTCTGGCCGCCTCCCCCGGCTACCCGCGCCCTCCCCTAACTCTTCTCTCCCGCGCAGGGTCGAGCTGTGCAGCTTCAGTGGGTACAAGATCTACCCGGGCCATGGCCGCCGCTACGCCCGCACTGACGGGAAGGTGAGGCCGGGGCGGGTCCGGCGGGGCTGGAGGGGAGGGAACCCTGCGGACGGCAGGGCGCTGCGCCCGGGAGAGGCGCCGGGCGGGGAGCGCAGGCCGCGCATTTGGGGTTGCCCGGAGATTGCGGTAGTGTTGGTGTGGCGTCTGCCCGAGTCGCTCGTACTGAGCCTTGCGAGAGCAGCATCAGTGCCCAGGTGCCGTGGCTGCCGTCAGAGCTGCTCCGCCGGAGATCCGCGCCGTGCTGTCACTTGGGGTTGGGATTTAGGATGCGGTTTGCAACAGGGCGTCTTAGAGCAGCAGGTGTAAAGTACCAAAGTTGTGTAGGAAAGGCAGCTTGGACATCCTGCATCTAATGCTGAGATTCGCTGGAGCCAAGAGCTGGTCTTCCAAATTAATTGAGTAGAAATCTTCGGGTTAAAATACAGTAGAGAGCCCTTTCAAACTCTCATGTCATATGCAGACAGGACTGTCCCTGCTTGTCAAAGGAGGGTTTAGCTTTTGAGTATCCCAGTACAGCCGTCTTGCTCGACGGAATCTCCGGCAAAATGACCAGGAGATGGACTGACTGAATCCTTGTGAGTGCTCCTGGGAATTAGTCTGTACTTTAAATTGAGTTATATAGCTAATAACAAACCAGCTTGCTCATTCTGCCTGTTTTAGACAAGCAGTGTAATGTCACTAAGCAAGAAGGAATCGGGTCTCCCTGTGTTCCCTAGGCCAAGTTTTGAGTCACTCCCACATACAGGAAGTACATTGTTGATTGAGGACAGGCATTTGGAGAGTATGATGTTATTCATGCTGTGCCTGAAATACATAGCAGCATTGGATGCAAGTGGTAATTTGAACTTTTTTCAGAAAAATGAAGCTGCTTCAGAATGCAAGATACCGGTTTGACCAATGTAACTAAATTCAAAACTTTACATTCCTTACATTATCTTCTAAAGTTTTTAATAGTCAGACCTGTGTTAAAGTAATACAAAAGCATCACTGTTGGAAAACACTGACTCAAAGAATACTTAATGCAGCTGTGATAATGTCTTTCATAGAAACAAAGCTTACACAAAACACTTTGCCTTCCCAGGTTTTCCAGTTCTTGAATGCAAAATGTGAGTCTGCATTCCTTTCCAAGAGAAACCCCCGGCAGATCAACTGGACTGTTCTGTATAGGCGTAAGCACAAGAAGGGGCAGTCAGTAAGTACATACCAACTAATGGCACTGTGAGTTGGCAAACAAAAGATGTGGTTACTGGTCTGTTAGAGGTCACTCGAGTGTGCCACTGTTCAGCAGAAGCATGACCCAGGTCATCAGGATGAAGACTGGTCAGTAATGGTGAAAACGTGACAGCACTTCAACAAAAGCATTATATTTGTATTGTAGCGCTTCTTTTAGGGACCACTGGGAGCCACAGTAGGTTCAGTAGATCTTAATAATTGTAGGAATGGCATATGTTTTTAAAAGTTAGTTTTAGGTAATGCTGTTTAATACACAGACTTCCTAAAAGTTTGGTCTTATAAACTTCCTGAATGGTGACAACATAGGGAGCTGTTGTGGGGCAGGGATGACACTCTTAATATTCTCTTCTTGAAAACTTTATGCTGTAGCTTAGCAGGATGTCTTTTCCTGTGTAGCTGTTATTGCATGAAAAAGATAAATCACGAAGGCATGTAGCATAAGGTATCTCCCATGCTCTTGTTTAAACTTGCACAGCAGAAGAGCTTTGAGAAAGGCTTATGTAAGTGCAGTCGGTCAGTGTTCTTGCCAGTTTGGTTGAAGAAATAACGTTGATACATGATGGCTTACACTGTTCCCCAGCACCTGATCCCACTTGAATAGGTGTGGAGTGTCTTCTTGTCAGAAGATACCATCAAAGCTTTATCCTTCCCCCTTTTGCTTTCTTCTGGGAGTTACAGATGGCTGCACTTCTGACATTCTTTCAAAATCATTCTTTTAATACTTCGCTGTAGAAGCCTAGGAGATATAGGGGCTAATGTGTTTGTCTCCAACAATGATAGCTGGATAGGTGTGGAGCCAACCAAGGATGGTTGGCAATAACACACTATGAAAAGTACAGGATGTGGCTGGAGAAGGGGCCGTATGGAGGTAGGGCAGCATTTCTCTGTATCCAACAGAAGGATTCTTTAGAGTGAGGAGTAAAATTCTTCTTTGATGTACAGTTTGAAATAGCTTCAGTCTCAATAGCAGCTTGTTTCTGTGTTTGTCTTTAGCCATTTATTGAATGTCTCGTGATGCTAATTGTCTGTGTTCACCTCCTGCACTTTTAGGAAGAGGTCCAAAAGAAGCGCACACGCCGTGCTGTGAAGTTTCAGAGAGCCATCACTGGTGCATCTCTAGCTGAGATTATGGCCAAACGAAACCAGAAGCCTGAAGTACGAAAGGCGCAGAGGGAACAAGCTATTAGGTGAGAGGTCAGACATGAGTGGAGCTAACCTAAGCTTTTCAAAGATTACAGTACTTTTCATACAAAAGCTGAAACTCTAGGTGAGCTCCGTGTTTTATAAGACTTCTTGTGGGGTTTTTTGTTTGCTTTTAATCTGTATATTTTTATGTAATACTGAGTAACCTTGGCAAGAGTCGGTAGCAGCAAGGTCTCTTCTTGCCCTCTCCTTTTGTACTTTTGTCACACACAGTTCTGCTGTCTCTGTAGAAATCTCCCCAGGAGTAATGAATATAGAGGAGAAATCTGCAGTAGTGCATTCCACTCTTCGAGAGCTCTTAACAGTGCTGAGACAAGGAAATAGCGACTGGCGGACACAGATAACTTCCTCTTTTTCTGTGAATTAACAGGGCTGCAAAGGAGGCCAAGAAGGCTAAGCAGGCAACCAAGAAAACAGCTGTTTCTGCTGCAAAGGTAAGATGCAATAGGCAAATGGAAACTATTGAATGGAATACACCATGTTGTAACACAACACAGAACATTCTGCTGTGGCACTTCATTGGAAATTCACATTTCTGGTTTGAGGAAGCATTTGCATATCTTTTGATGTGAGAGCTCCTTGACTAGACTTTTGTTCTGAAGTTAAGCATACCCAAACAGCTGCATAGAATGAATCTTTTTTACAGACTAAGTAAATATTACAGTGAAACAACTTTCTGAGCTAATGTCAGATATAATTAATAGATAAAAACTTGTCTGTGACATCTTCACTATCTAGGAACTTGGTAACAATATATTGATGAAGAGTATATACAGGGACACTTTTAGGACTGCAGATAAATAGCTGCTTTTTGCTTATACTTCATTTTTTTCTCTACAGGCCCCTACAAAGGCAGCACCAAAGCAGAAAATTGTGAAACCAGTCAAGGTTTCTGCTCCTCGTGTTGGTGGAAAGCGCTAACTTGCCAAACTTTTGGTCATGCTGAATAAACATCTGATGGAATTCCATTACTTGTGCCGTGGTCTGCTCAACTGTGTAAGATATACTGAAGGGAATGAATCTATGAAATAGCCATATCTGGTTTTTGCAGAGTGAAAAGCATCTTCCTGCCATAAAACACTTGGTTTCTCAGATAATCTGCTGTATTAGCACAAATTTCCCCAGTCCTTACTGAGTGGCTCAGGTGGCAGGAAAGATGGAACTGATGTTTGAGGAGTGTTCTTGCCTGAACGACATAACAGCACCTAAGCTTATTCTGCATCTATGACAGATGACATAAGAAGAGGTTTCTGAGCTCAGAGATGCAAGCCAAAGGGAGTGTGAAGCAGTGTCATCTGTAAGTCAGTTACAAAGGTCCTGTGTTGTGGAATGCATGTAGCAAGATACAGAAAATGAAAAAAGGAAAAAGTTTAAAAAAGGGAATGGATGGTTTCACAGACTGCATGGCTCTTACACACAAAGGTTCAGATGCAACTCCTGGGTCATGAAGTTAAAAAATAATGGATTGCTAGAAGCTGTTGTCAGGAAAAGGATGCCTGTGAAGATTGAATGGGTTTCAAATGCAGTTGATAGTATACAGTTAAAGCTCATTTAGGTTCATATTTAACTTGCTGAATGCAGATAGGGAGAGAGTTCCTCTGCTTAAGTAACTGCCCTGTTCGACAGCATGCCCATACTTTGCCATAGTTTTGCTGGACAGCAATAGCCTTGGCAAAGCAATGTCCTGACTTACTAGAACCGTAACAAAAGCCAGTCACTATTTTCTGGATCGTTACTTCTCTATTGATGCTGCATCTTGATGCCTGTTAGCATTGAGGGCTTGGTTTGTCATCTTACTACAGCAGTCAGGAAGGCAGCTGTGTTCCCACAGTTCGACTTCCTGCAGTCCTTTTGGGCTTCAGAGACACAACAGTTGTAATGGGCACTGTGGGTTACAGGCTACACTTCGAGTTATACCTTGTTTGGGTTTTAATGAAATAGGTATGGGTCTGAATGAAGGCTGCAACCTGTTTAAAAAAGGTCTAGCTTGATTATATTGATGGAATTTGCACCATGATCTTCCAAGCAATTCTGCTTTTTGCTGTTAAAATAAAGAACAGCTACCCATGTTTAAAATGAAATTGATGGCTTTTAAACTGCTTAACAGACTTGGAAGTGAAGGAGCCAGAAACTGAAGGGGGAAAGAGAGGAAGAAAAATTGCCTGTAGTTGTCAGCGAATTATTTGGGTACTCAGCCTGGTTCATGCCAAGTCTCTTTTATTGAACAGAAACATCATGGTTTTATAGTGTTACAAAGTATAGTATAACTTTAGCCGTTACATGTTTTGCTTTCTTAATGTCAGAGATGATCGCCATCATCTCCGCTTAATTTCTCTTGCTAATCACCTATACAAAAGGTAGACAGTCTCCTGCCCCTACCAGGGGCTATTCAGCTAATCTCTCTTAATGTCCCACATTAACTGATAACAAAAGACTTCTGCAGCTGCTGGACTTCACAGCCAGCACCCTGTACTCTTGACATCTAGTTAGCAAGGTAAGGAATTTTTTAATTATTCAAAACGGAAGGCCTGAAAACACCACTGAAAATTACCTGTGCTAGTGGTGATTATATAAATCCTGCTCACATCAGGGTCTTGTAGAAAACCTGGTACCCTGAATGTGTCCTTGTGAATGTTTCCAGATAAGAAGCTGACGAGATGCTACCATCTGCTTGAAATACCATTAATGATATATATAGAAATTGATTGGCAGATAGGACTAATTAATAATTTGTTAATGCTTTGAAGTTTGCAGACTTTAGCTGCCTGGCGTCATTGCGATGGTGCACAGAAGTGCTTCACAATTGCTCTTCCTTGATGTTTATTCCTGAGTTCCGATACAGTTCTGACTGATACAGTGAAAAGAAGTAAGGAGTAAGAGCCCATCAGGTTACTCCTCTCACAAGCTATGCATCGAGTGAGGCAGGCTGTTCAGATCAGGGCCTTTAACAGCGCATTATTCAACTCAAACACAGATGTAATAGAATGAATTAACATGGAAATTAGTATAAGCCCTTGTGTTTATCTCATGCAATATAATTGATTAGCTATCAAGTATTTATAATAAAAAATAAAGTGCCTAAATTTGTTACAGACACACAAAATAATTTAGCCTAAAAAGGATCTCCAGCGGACATCCAGTCTAATGCCTTCTTCAAAGCATGTCTATTTACATCACGTTACTTAGTATCCAGCTGAGTCTTGAATGCAACTCCAAAGACAGCTTCCACATAGGGCAACCTGTTCCAGTATTTGACCACCGCCATGGTTAAATAAAATAAAATAAACACCCGCCAAAAACCCCTAAATACAGAAGCCCTTTTTATATAACCAGCGCTTGTGGCCAGTCTCGCTCCATCTGCTCGGTGTCTGTGTTTGCGGAGCACGGTGCTCCCGGCGCGTCCCGCAGTGCTCAGCACCAGGGCAGGGTCGCTGCTCTGCGCTTTTCCGGCGCCACACCCCTCGGCTCCTGCCTCTCGTGTCTCTGTTCCGGGTGTAAAACCCAGCGCGGAGCTCGGACAAGTCACACGCGCAGTTTACACCTCAGGGATTTTCCTTCTTGTCTCTTACAAATAAACCAGCGAACACTGAGCGCCCCGAGGCGTGGCTGCGGCACCGCCCCTCCCGCGCTGGTGCTGCTCCTGGTCGGCACGGATGACCCTGCTAATCTCTCAGTTCTGGAGCAGAAGCCGCTCGTTTCGGAGCCAGGGCCGGACAGGGATTTACTCGGGAGCGTCCCCGGCTCCCGCCGCCGTGACCGCGCTCCCCACCGCAGGCTTTGCCCGGCTCCAACATGGCGGCTCCCGCGTCCCGCCCGGCTTCTGCTTTGCCCGGTTCCAAGATGGCGGAGCCGTCCCCCCAGTGCCTTCCCCGAGCACCCGCCCCTTCCCGGGCCCTCCTGCGCGCGCGCGACGCACGTCACTTCCGCTTGTGCAGCAGCCATTTTGTCTTTCCGCCGCCGCTGCTGCCCGAGCTTCTCCCTCCCTCCTGCCGCCGCGGGCCGCGACCCTCCAGTTCCCCCCTGGGCGCGGCTCCCGCCGGGCCGGGGCCGAGCCCGACCCCCCTTCCCTTATCCCGGGAGGCTCCTCCGCAGCCCCGGCGCGGCTCTTAGGGCTCGGGGGCGGCTCCCGCGCCCCCGCCGCGCCATGTCCAGCGAGGAGAGCTACCTGGCCATCCTGCGGTACCTGACGAACGAGCGGGAGCCGTACGCGCCGGGCACGGAGGGCAACGCCAAGCGGAAGATCCGCAAGGCCGCCGCCTGCTACGTGGTGCGCGGGGGCACCCTGTACTACCAGCGGCGGCAGCGCGACCAGCAGCGCTTCGCCGAGCTGGAGGTGGTGCTGCAGGCCGAGCGCCGCGCCCGCCTCATCCGCGCCGCGCACCTGGCGCCCGACGGCGCGCACCGCACCCGCCTGCAGACCTGGCAGGGGCTCTCGCAGAAGTACTGGTGGAGAGGTGAGCGGGGGCGGCAGCCGGGGCACGGCGCGGCTGCGGAGCCGGGGCTGCAGCTCCTGCCTTCTTGGGACTCGGGAGCGTGGAACCACGGAGCCACGGAACCACGGGCTGGGCGAGGGTGGAAGAGTGACCCACAGTGGGTTCAAGCTCCCTGCTCAAGCAGGGTCATCTCAGAGCACATGGCACGGGATTGTGTCCAATCGGGACTGGGATATCTCCAGTGAGGGAGACTCCACCTTTGTAATTTTTACTCCCGTTCACAGGGGACTTTCCCTGCATCAGTTTCTGCCCCTTGTCCCATTGCTTGGCACCACCGGGAAGAGCCTGGCTCTGTCTTCCTGATACTTTGTGTTTAGATATTTATACATATTAACGTGGTCCCCTCTCAGTTGTCTCGTGTCAAGGCTGACGAGGCCGTGCTCCCTCAGCCTTTCCTTGTCCAAAGGCGATTATTTCAGTCCGTTACTTATCTTTGTTGCCCTCCGCTGGAGCTGCTCCAGGAGCTCCCTGTCTCTCTTGCACTGAAGGGATGTCTGTGTGGCGTTCCTGGCGGGACCAGGAGGGGACTGTCACTTGCTGAGGAACCAGTGCCTTTAAACGCCACCTCGAAGCACGTGGCAATGCTGTTGTGTCACACCCCGAGAGGCAGGGCTCACTCTGCACAGTACACCTTGCTTAGCAAATTGTCCAGAGCTTCTTATCCACTAGTGTTACCTTGAATATATGGAAACTTGGAGCACAGCTGTCCCCTCCGAGTCTAGCACACAGCTTGCTTGAGACAGTGACATCTCAACCTGTGCCCTTGTATAGGGTGATAATCCATTCCACGTGACCCGGGTTAGCTTTGGAGCTCATCCATGCATGGGATGGTGTTCGTTGTTAAGTACTGCAGCTGCCAGTGGTGGTTGGCAGTCCTGGCATTTATTGTTATATTTGCCTCTTTCTTGCAATGAGAAGCTGAAAAGACCAGACTAATTCTCATATATCACAGCTGTTATAAATGGTCATGCATGAACAGCAGTAATTCCCACTTGGGAACTGCTTTTGACTGAGGCAATGACTTAATATCTTGTTCCGTTAGGATTTGGTGTTCTACTTTTAGTCTTGGGCATCCATTAAAGAAATACCCTGCTTTTCACTTGCCATGGGCCCAGTGTGTGTCTGTATTGCTTCCCTTGTTTTATTTTCTTCATCCATTAGTGAGTCTGTCATTTCAGCTTTAGTTTTTCCTATCTTCAGTTGGAGGGGTTTTGCTCTAGGTGCAGCCCATCCCTCCAGTCCAGATCTCATTGACTTGAAGATCCTTTCATGTGAAGAGGATTTGGCATCTCAGAGCTGATATATCCATTCTGGGTGGTGGTTTCCTTCCTAGCCTGTATCTGCATTCTCAGTCTGCCCAACATTGGACTGTTCTGGCATCTACTCTCATCCTATGCTGGAAACCTCTTCCATGGTCCTCAGCGTGGCTTCTGTTTGCCAGGAGAGGGCATTCTGTATTCTTTTGATCTTACTTTTCACCTTTATTTGCACACTGTATATTCTCTTACTTCTCCTACACTAAGATCAGTAAAATTCATTCCATGCTTTCAGTTCAAGTATTGTGTTTCTTACCTGTGTCTCCTTTAAAACATTGTTTTCCCTGCCATTATAGTACTCTCTGGCTGCTAGTGGACAGCAGCTTTGCCCCAGTTGTCATCCTGAGATGGCATCAGCCTGGTGTGTGTCTGTTCTGTAACTGGGAGGCAATGGTCTGGAGTATGACCTAGGACCAGGAAGGGTGTTAGAAATGTGGTTTGAAGGCCAGAGACCTCCTGTCATGTCTAGCTCTGACTGCAGATGAAATTTAAAGAAATGTACAAATGTTTGAAATAGGCATGAATGTCTTGGGCTGGAATGTCTTAGGTTGCCTTAAGTCTGTGTTTTCCTGATCCTTAGAGATATGTTTGTAATGGTAATGCATGTCATGCTCTGACAAGGTGTGAGCAAGCAAGTCTAAGTCTGTGTCAGCAAAGCTTTTGAGCTGTGCTGGATTTTGAGCTATAGAGGCCCAGCTGCTATGTATGCTTTTGTATTGTCCTAGTGAAGAAAATGAACTTGGATTGAAAGCCATGCATGGAAAATGCCTTGGTATCTAGAAGAGGACCCTGGGCTTAGGACCTGTTGAATATCTAAAATTATTTACAGAATGAGGGAATCATAGAATGTGCTGAGTTGGAAGGGACCCACAATGATCATCAAGTCCTTGCCCTGCACAGGACCATCCCCAGGAGTCACCCACTGTGCCTGAGAGAATTGTCCAAAGGCTTGTTGAACTCAGCCAGCCATGGTGCTGTGACCACTGCCCTGGGGAGCCTCTGCCAGTGCCTGACTAACTTCTGGGTGAAGAACCTCTTCCTGATATCCACACTAAACTTCCCCTGACACAAATACAGGCCATTTTCTTGGGTCTTGTCATTTATATTTGGTTCCACTGGTTGAAGTACTGGTGGGAAATTGATTTATTTAAATTCCAGAATTATAAACAAGTGATTTAAATCAGTGTTAATAATACGTATCAGAGTCATTGCATAGAACACAGTTGATCCCAATTTTGCAAAAGCCCTTAAGTGAGCCTTCCAATTCTTGTCCTCTTCAGTAAGAACAAGCCATTTGCGTGGGCTAAATGCAGGATTATGTTACAGTTTTCATAATCTTGGGATTATTAGGCTGAATGTCTAAATATCACAATTTTTCTTCTAGCGTTAAAAATCTTAGATGGGTTTGTTTGAGGTAGTGACGTTCTAAATGTTCTATCTCAAATTAACAGTAGTCACAACAGTAGTATGCAATAGTGTGAGAGAATCAAAACTGGTACTAGTGAGTCAGAGAGGGAGAGTGTAGGTGACTGACTTCAGTTTTCTTGGTTAGTATGTAATATTTTTGATTATTAATAATCAATGTTTTGCTAACCACCTACATATTTAGTTATGTGTTTAAGGTAAGTTGAATTGAGATTAGAAGCCTAATCAAGTTCCATTAATTTTTCTTAGGTATTCTTAAGCAGGTTAAAGATTACATTAAAGAATGCAGCAAGTGCCAGGAAAAGCTAGATCGCTCTAGATCTCTCTCAGATCCTTCTGAAATGCTGGAGGAACTAGGACTGGATGCAAAATCTCAAGAAGACATTAATGAAACAGATGATGAATTGAGTAACACGGCATCAATCCCAGCTGCATCCCCAAAGCCTTTGAAGAAAAAGCCAATAGCAAAGCACGAGCTTGTATTTGTAAGTACCATTGTTTACATCTGAATGGATTTGCATTGTCTGTTACCACATGCTCAGTCATGTAGTTATTTTCCATTGTTGTGATAATCTTGTAATAAAAAGACAATATACATTTTGCCAAGGATTTTGAATATGTGGAATGTGTTGCTGGTATAGATGTGATTAAATTAATTATGGTGCATCATTATTGGGAAATAAAATCACCCTATATATTGTGCATATAGAATCTAAGATAAAATGAATGGCAAAATTGCCAGTAGTAAAACATCCCATACAAGATTCTTGTGGGCTGTATATCTGTTCTTTAATAAATGATGCTATACTGGTATATAAAATTCATATTCATAACTGCGGGCTCAGTGCACGTAAAGACACTTGAATCTAGAAACTGTTTCAGACTGTAGCATAGAAAAATATAGTCACAGAACTGTTTGAATGTATCTTCCCATTTTTCCAGTTGTCTGTTTTAACTGTGTTTGGAGGGAGGGTGAAACTTAAAGAAAGAAAACAATAGTAAACTTAAGCTTATATTCTACAGGCTTTAACTGATTGTATGGGTGCAGAAAATAATCCTTTTCTGTGTTTCAGTGTGAATGCTTAAAAAGGCACAATCTAAAAGTAATGAAGTTCTCATAATGTTGTTTATGACAGGTTGACAGTAAGGGCCTTGTGAAGCAGTCATCTTCCAAACATTGTCTGTCAGTCTTAAACCAACTGAATCAGCAGAGGCTTTCCAATCAGTTCTGTGATGTGACTTTGCTGATTGAAGGAGAGGAGTACAAAGCTCACAAATCTGTCTTGGCAGCCAACAGCGAGTACTTCCGAGAGCTCTTCATTGAAAAGGGAGCTGTCACTAGTCATGAAGCTGTAGTGGATCTGTCAGGTGAATTGTTGTGGGTTTCATGGCTAGAAATCATAATATCCTAAGTAAGGTGTACAGTATTTAATTCAGTCTTTTTTGAGTGTTGAAGACAACCAGATTTTTTTCTCTTGCTTTTTCTCTCTTAACCTAGAAGTATTTTGTGTGGGTCTTAATGCAAAAGTGATTACTCTGATTTTGCCTAATCTGATTTTCCATGGACGGTGGTTTTTATTTTAAAAATTTCTGAGAAGCTTCTGTTGGATTTTTACCTTGCTTAGGCATGTTTCTTCCTTGTATTAGTCACAAACATTAGAAAGGGAACAAAATCAAATGCCTGAATATATCAAGCAGGGATGTTGACAAGCTGCTTGGAGAGCTGTTTAGCTTAACAAATGCTGAATTGTTTGATAGTTCTGTGAAGCAGAATTATACATGTCTGCTTATTTCTCAGACCTGCTACATTAAAGATAGGAGACAATTCTAAAATAAATGTTATAAAAATAGCTTTGTAGTGATGAAGAATACTGTGTAGAGTGTGTGCCTTCTGCATTGCTTTCTCATTTATTAACTGTCTGTGCATGAACAATAGACATGCATGAACAATGAATTTCTATTAGAATGGTCCAGAAGGTTTCTCAAATTAAATATCTGATTTACTATTTATGCAACTGTGGAAAATTATACCTAATTCTTATGTTTAAGCATTTCTATCTATATATCCATATCTTTAGCATTTTTAATAGCTACTTTCTTGTCTTATTTTTCTGCCACATCACATGTTACTGAAGACTTGAGTACTTTCTGAATGTAGCAGGTCCAGAAAGACTTCGGTTAAATTAATCTGCTCCAAAAGTATTGTGGCTCTCCCAGCATCCTGAAACATTCATTACAGAATTTTATTGTGAAACTACCTAAGTAGTACTGGTTCTACTTAGTTATTGGAAAAGTTGTCTGAGCTTACTGAGACATAGAAACTACATGAGGAGGAAGCTTTAGTGCAAATGACAATTAACTGAGTCCCAGCAAAGGGGCTTCAGTGTTAGTTCCAACTGTGTTTTGCTCTAAATTTCAGGCTTAACTGTATCAAAAATGATCTGTTGTATTCATCATGGGATATTTTGGTGTAATTCTGGGTCATCCGTGTTTGCTCTAATATCTTGTTTTATTCCTCGTAGGTTTCTGCAAGTCCAGTTTCCTGCCTTTATTGGAATTTGCTTACACTTCAGAATTAACATTTGATTTCTGTAGTATGGCAGAAGTGGCCATGCTCGCCCGGCATCTCTTCATGTCGGAGGTCCTTGAAATCTGTGAGAATGTGCACAAACAGATGGAAGAGAAACAAATTACAGTGTACCAAAAGGGAGATATTCAAACAGTAAAGTCAACACAAAACTTAGCAGAGCAGGCTGCAGCTGAGATGCAGCCTGTGGATGGTGTTGAGCAACCTAAGCTCACGGCCAGTGAAGTGCCAGTAGCTGTGAATGGAGCTCCTTCCTCTGCTGGGACAGAGGAGGCAGCAGCAGCCCAGCCTAACCTCCTGCACCCAGAGCCTCTGGGGACCACTGTGGGTGATCCTTCCAAACCTGTGGAACAGTGTGAAACAACTGAAAATTACATCAAGATCCAGCTGGTGGAGAGCATTTCAAACAGCCTCTACAGCAGATACAGCACTGAGCCATCGGCTGTGGAAGCCATGGACACACAGAGTCAAGGGGAAACTGAGACAGTTCAAAATGAAAGTGATAAAGCACATGTGGACACTGCTTTGGAAGACTCCTCAGAGACACTCAAGCAAACAAGTAACGAGGAGAGCAGCTCCATTTCGCAGCCAGAAAGCCTCACTTCCAGCCAGGATGATACTTACAAAAGCAAACTTCGCCAGCGTTCCGTCACTGAGGGGGGATACATCAGACTGCATAAAGGAATTGAAAAAAAACTGCAGAATAGAAAGACAAATCCTAAATCTGCAGTACAGCAGGTATTCTTTCTGTCGTTAGGCCTGTAGTTACCAAAGTAACATCTAAGCTGTGACAGTTGTGTAAACAAAACCCAAAAACATTGACTTGGCATCAGTATCCCTTCCATACTGAAGGTCTTTAGAATGCTCAGTGACCACAGCCTTGCTTGAGGATCTTCTCACAGCTTGTTAGGGTTGAACAGAAATTGTATCATCTCCCCAAAATTCTTAATGATCTGTGAATGTAATTCATATCTATCTCATGTGTATGTCAGTCATAGACACATTTTTATCAATTGGAGAAGTGAGATCCTACATTTGTTCTGACTTGAATCAGCATTGGGAATGAAAAATTTGATATTGTATGTGGGTCTTAAAATATAGTAATGAATCACAATAATGCAGTCCCGCTGCCTTCAGATTGGGGTCAGTTAAGAAAAGGTTCAAAGAGCACTGGTGTTAAAAATCCTAGCACTTGGACATACTAAATGTTTAATAATTGAACTAGTTCAAATTACCTTTTTTTTTTTGATGCAGTAGTCTTATTACTCTTTCCCCTTTGAGAGCCTTTCCTCTTTCAGTGCCAATGGATAGTTGACATTTTTCTCACTGAGTATTCATTTATTTAGTTTGTGACAGATTGCACTTCACTGCATGTTAGCAAAGTCATCTGAAGAACTGTCACTTTCCAGGAGAGTCCTGAGAGCCACCAGTCCCACACACAGGGGAATAATTTGTTACCATTACAACACCCTTGTAGATAGAAACTGTAGCATTAGTGTCTTTTTACAGATGGACAGTTTAAAGCTAAGATGTTAAAACTAGCACAGTCCAAATACTTGGGCAACCTATCTGTGCTGGTTGGAGAGTGCTGAGGGTTTGTTCTGTTTTAGGAGGGGGAATATTTACCTTTGGGTATAGTTCCGGTTTATTTATTTTGCAGTTTTTAAATCCGGCTCCTTGACAGATGAGGTCCACAGACCTATGGAGAAAAGAAATTGGTTTAGATGATTGCTGGTGATTGGACTCAAGAATAGGTTTCTGCCTTCCTAACTTGTTTTGTAGCTTTTAGTGTTTTGTCTCATGCATCCTACGATTTCCCCCAATGGCACTGGATGTCATATAAGCTTTGGGAAGGAGAGATTCTTCTCAGTTTCCAGTTTTGATGCTGAGAGAATGACAGGAAAGAGATTGCAGGGAAAATGCAGCAGATTTAAATTACAGTACTTTCACCTGGCATAGAGATACTGGGGGTGAGGAGTGCTTTGTAGGGATTAATTATTTTGCAAGCTTTTACTAATCATATACTGGACAACATTATTTTTGTGGCTTCACAATTTAGCTGAGTTTGCATAAGTTTTCAAAGCTCCAGCAAAATTTAAAGAAATATATTTAAAGGTTTTTTAGGTGTTGAGTTTCAGTTTGGTTTTCAGAGGCATGGAAGGGCTGGCATGTTTTCAAAAACTGCTACATACCTCACTTGTTGGGAGAGCATGATGAAGAAATGGAGATGCTTGTACCTTCTTCCCTTGCCTTATTCTCAGAAACCCAAAGGGGAGATGCCTGGTACAGGACATTTCAACCTGATCACTTACAGTTTGGCTTTTAAAGAATTTGACAGCAGGTTTCTACAAAGGAAGATGAGATTATCAGCTCCAGGTAGCACTGCCAATACTGCCTAATAAAAAACCACTAGTGCCTTATTCCTAGATAAAAAATCTCTAGGAAAGCTTGAAGGCTCTTAACATGATAGAAATTGTGTCTGGCAGTACTCAGTGATTCTTCTTAACTCTCCCTTGGCTGTCATTTAGGCAATTAGTCAGGGCTGAAGAGTTTGTTGTCCCTGAACTGGTAAGTCACTGCAGGACCTTCAACATAATTAGTTTATGGTTTTAAAACAAGAATGGTGTTGCACTCACCGTGAGATCTGTAGTTTTGTGATGAACTGAAATGAGGTAACTTTCTAGCAGCTAAGTCAGTTGAGCAAAATTACGAGGTATTACAGTAACACACAAACATCAGCTTTTATTACAAACTTTGAGATGAGGTATGAAATACAGTGCAGCAAAATTCATTCAAGGGTTCTGTTTTTCCAACTTAGGTTGCCATGAAGCTGGTACAAAGAGGGAAAAAAATGAAACAGCCCAAAAGAGAGACCACAGAAAATAGCGAAGTGGAAGCTCAGCACAAATGCACTGAGTGTGGAATGGTGTTCCAGCGGCGCTATGCACTTATAATGCACACACTGAAACATGAGAGATCTAAAGAATATAAATGTCCAGTAAGTTGAGAGGTTGTTTGGGGGTTTTTTGGCTGTAAAACCTCCTCTTTATGAAAATTAATTCAGTAATGATATTAGTAATTATTTTTTTCTTGCCTTTTTTGGTACATATGTTTATTTTCCTTACAAATTTCAGACCTTGGTAGAATGGGGTGCAGCCACTTGGCCTCACAGTACTGTGTGACTAGTGCTCAAGACAGTGCTAGCATGGGATTTGTTTTTAGCCCTACTAGTAAACTTGTGTTTAGATTAGACTGGAAGTTAGTCTCACTGGGAAGTGATGAGTGGTTCTGTCAGTAGCCATAAAATAAAAATTTACGACTGTTAACTAACCTGAGGCAAAATGGCTGTTGGAGTCTGATTATAGATTTAACTAATCATATTACTGTACTTACATACTTTTTAAAAAAAATAACTCTGAGTGTTACACGCAGAATAAAGTTGTAATATATTCTTTGCCAGTTGTGTAAGAAAGAATTCCAGTACGGTGCCTCCCTGCGAGCCCATCTTGTGCGGCACACCCGGAAGACAGAAACCACCGCTGCAGCTCCTGGTGCCGAGGGGACAGGCGTGTCCTCGGTGAAGGGGAGAACCAAACGGGAATTTGTGTGTGACATCTGTGGGAGAACTCTGCCTAAGCTCTATTCTCTCAGAATACATATGCTTAAACATACAGGTGTCAAACCCCATGCATGCAAGGTAAAGTCCTTTTGCTCTCTAATCAGATTAGTCCTGTTCTCTGTTACCAATATTTTGGTATTGATGCTTTGCCCTGAAATTTGTGGTAATCTTGGTCACTTCAGAACAGGGAAAACCACTGCAGCATTCATGATGAAATTGCTTGCAGTCCAAGAGTGAAAAAACTAGAAGGAATTTGACTTGTGCAAGTTCATATTCTCGTGTCTAAAAGAATGTCTTCCCTTGAGTATTCTTTTTTTAACAGACCAGTCCTGTCACTGGTGCAAAATCACAGGCTTGGCCATCCTAGTTCCCAAGAAATACAGGTTTTGTTCTGTTTGAAATTAAACACCTATGACATAATTAGTTTTATTTGTTCTATGCCACCACATACGGATTTTTTTAGGTTTGTGGAAAGACCTTTACGTATAAGCATGGATTAAAAATGCACTTAGCTCTCCATGAAGTACAGAAACAGTTCAAGTGTGACTTGTGTGAAAAGTCTTTTGTCACAAAAAGAAGTCTTCAGGAACACATGAGCATTCATACAGGTAAGTGATGAGAAAGGGAATCCTTTTCCTTCACCTGGCTATTGTATGCTGCTGAACTTTAACATTGTTCTTCAGTGTCAAAGGAACTGTGTAAAAAAATAAGTGGTAGTTTCTTCTTTTTCTTCTGGTCAGGCAGCTGAGATAGAGGTAAGTCGTCATTTTCTGGGGCTGTTTTACCATAGTTTAATGTTATTATGCAAATGTTCTGTACAGGAACAGGGAATTGTGGTTGGTCTGTTCCTGTGGCTTTATGTACATATTTAATGCCTGTATCGTGTCAATGAAACAAAACAGTCAACAGGCTGGAATGTTCTAGAGCACTTACACTTCCAGCCTGTCCTTTTAGAGAAGAACATGCTAAGTTAAATCTTTCAGAATCTTCATATACGATTTACAAGATTTCCTGCAAGAATACTGACATTTTATAAGGCCTGGTGTCTTGAAAGATGTTAGCATGTGAAAAATGACAATATAATAATTTAATACAAGCAGAGTTTTAAAATTGTGACTTGTAAAAGTAGTCTATGTTTCTTGTTTTCTGGGCTGGGCAGAATCAAGAGAGATAATTCAGTTAGGACAATTTCTTCCTGAAATAAAGGAATTTATATCAGTAGTCGTCACTCCTACATTGATGATTGAAACAGAAACTTTTAAGGTGTTTTTCCACAAGTGCAAGATATAAGCAATAATCTATAAGCAATGCTGTGTTGCTGAAGAGGTTGCATAATACATAAACACAGGCAGTTGTGGGTTTTTTTCACACGAGAGGGCAGATTTTTAAGCTGCTCACTTTTCATGGCTAATTTGTAGCTGCAATGATGTACCTGTGTTTAAAAAAATGAAATAAAGTCGTTTAGAGTTGCTACTCCCTCCTTTGTGTATTTTTACATTAGCACACACAAAATACACTTAAAAATTCCATCAGTCTGTAATTAAAGCAACATCTCTTTGTAGTACTGCTCTGATTACTTAAGATAAATTATATATGAATTAAAAACTTGTCTGACAAAGCACTCCAGAGAAATGGATGCCTGGCTTGGTAACATATTTTATTTTGTTTTTATCAGGGGAATCCAAGTATCTTTGCTCCATCTGCGGAAAATCTTTCCACAGGGCATCAGGACTCAGTAAACACATAAAGAAACATCAGCCAAAGCCTGAAGTTCGTGGATATCAGTGCACTCAGTAAGTCAGGTGATGGGTGGTTTTGGTGGGCTTTTTGTTAGCATTAATGATCCTAATAATTTTCAAGATTTAAAGGAGCTCTTTGTTGAAGTGTAAAACTGTTCCACTAGTCTGGTATAAGACTTGTAAAGCATGCGAATAAAAAATGCATTTTTGTAAATACATATACTGGAGAGCAAAAGCTTGGTTTTAAACTGTTACCTAGCTCTAGTTTCATACAGCTGTTCTGTAATGAGTGTTTGCACTGTAATTGGTGCTGTAATCAATAGCTATGTGGGTTTAAAGCTTTTTGTAGGACAGATAAGAGTGTAAGGTTTTCATAGGCCAAGGGCCTTTGGGCTGTTTTTGCCCTCTTTTGATGTGATAGCTGGTTTCAGTTTGATTTGATGTCCTGCAGAGCCTGCAGTGTCCTGCACTTGTGTGCAGTGCAGTACATGCTGTGTTTAGCAAACAGCTGTGCAGGAACATTACAAACTGAGACTCACTGAGTGCTGCAGTTCTCTTGATTATAAAACATATATGACCACTTGAATATTGCAGTAAATAGCTTTTTTTTTAATTACTAATAGCATTTATTATTATTTAAATAATAGCATTATGGACTTCAGTTAAGCAGAAACTGTTACTGGAAAGTGCATTAGCAAAGCATGGATAGTTTTTCCATGACCAGGCAGACTACAGGGGGCCTTTGAAGTGACCTGCAGAAGGACAAATAATGTTTAGTTTTGGAACTCACAATGAAGTCCTTGGGAAGATCTCTCAGGTATTGAGAGGAGTGGTACGATTTCCATGATTGAGGAGCAACTCAAGATTTTAAAGAAAGCAATAATCTAAAGAATTGTTTAAACTGTTGCTGTGTGCTAGCAAAAATAATACTTTCTAAATTATGAAAACTTACCTTAATTCTGTCAGCAATGTTTTTATTTAATGATTTTTAATGCTAAAAGTATTAATTCTGGACACACAAAGAATAGAGCTAATAGGGTGCACAGACACTTTCACGAAACGTACTAGGGAAACCAATTTTACTTTTGAAGGTGCAATATATTTATGAAATAAAAATTTTTTTAGTCAAGGAAGTAGACCCATGGATGCAAGAGATCACTTTGACAGAGAAGATATTTTGATTCCCCAGCTCCTTCAAAACAGACACAGTCCTTTACTGCTTCTACAGCGAAAATCTCTCATAAGGATATAATTCAGGTTGTCACAAATGGTTTCGAGAGCTTTACTAGGCAATAACCAGACTTCAGTTTTTTTAGTTTGGTGGCTTGGAATGGAAACCTCCCTGTTAGGCTTCAGTTTTAACTTATGGCCTAGTTGAGCAAAGCTGAACATAAGGTATTTTCCTAAAATGTTCATGGAAGTTTCCCAGAGAAGTATATGTTTGATTAAATTGCAGCAATGCATGACAGTGTTAGAGAATGACATTTTGAGAATGACAGTGTTAGAGGGTGGTGGTTGCTTGAGTTTTTTACTTCTCTAATGGCTTTTCCAAATACGCAGTCCTTGAGGAGAGAGCACCAAGTGCCAACCCCACTGAAGCCCCTGAAGGGTCTTTGTGATACTTTTTGATGTGGATGTGCAAACTGAGGATCCCTGAGAGCCCCATTTGAACTGAAGTGATCAGATTTTCCAGCCTAGGAGGAGGAGAGTGTTTGGGTGGCTCAAGGACTCTTACCTTTTTTTTTTTTTTCTTTTCTCCCTCAAGCAAAGAATTTTTTTTTCCCTATCCAGAATGCCTATTATTCAGGCAATGTAATATTAAATGGTTTGTTCCTGTATGGAAGCTTTTTTCATTTTCAGATTCCACTGGATATTGTGAATTCTGAGATTCCCTCATTCCAGTGGTTGATCATCTGTAGAAGTTGAATCCTCCACCTTTGCTTGCTGGCATTGCTCTGCCTCTGTCCTTTCTTGAGTCATACAGCTGTATGTTGTTACATGAAGAAGAGAGAGAGATGAACAACAGATTTTTTTTTCAAGGGGAGAAACCATGTTTTTGATTAGATCAAACTCTAGTTTTCATACCAAGAGGAGCTGTATAGTCATACCATGACAAAGTGTAAATGAAGGAAAACCTTTGCCTAGGTTTACATGTGTACAAGCAGCAAGCTAAAGAATGAGTATCACTACTTTCAGATGCTTTCTTGCAGGATTATGAATTTGTGTTTTAATTTCTTAGAAAAGTTTACATTTGAGCATTAAAAACAACAAATTCCAGTTATCTTGGCATCAGTCCTCTTTGGTTAAGGGAAGAAGCAGCTGTTACTGTCCTCATGTGTTCATATGGTACAGTACAAATTTCTGATGTCTCCCAGTTGGTTTGCCTTTGATTATTCTCCATTAAAATTAGACAAAGAATGTTGTTACTCATAACAGACAAAAGTGTTTCAGAGGTTCTCAAGTTTTATTCCAGGCTTTCAAATAGGCTGCTGTTCTTTTTAATTTTTCCAACTTTAGAATGGGATTGTGCTTTAAATAAAAACCGATGATGCAGTAGGTATTGTAAAGTCTTCAGTTGCCATTATAAAAGAGGGTTGCAGTGCCCTTGAAATCAATGCCTTTCTTGTATGGGATGCTAAAATTTTCACTGTTACAGGTGTGACAAGAGTTTCTACGAAGCTCGGGATCTTCGGCAGCATATGAATAAACATTTAGGTGTGAAGCCATTTCAGTGTCAGTTCTGTGGAAAATGTTACAGCTGGAAGAAGGACTGGTATTCTCATGTAAAGTCTCATTCTGTCACAGACCCTTATAGGTAAGAGGAAATTAATTTGCCAAATGAAACATACTAATCAAAGCGAGGTTATAGAGATCCACAGCCAGTCAACTAGGAACTGCCTGGTCCACTTGAAAGTACCAATGGATTGGTGGTGACTGTGGCTTTGAGCACTTGAAAATGGGTGGGTGACTTTAAATAGTGTGGGTTAGCTGCTAACCTGGGACACAGTGCCAGAACTAAGACATATGAAGTCAGAGGATAAATATAATCAATGAAGTTAGAAATGTATGTGATTTCACTTCTCTAGAAGAGTAAGTGGAAGCTTTGTGGCTGTGGATAAGAGAAAATGTTGTTCAGTCCAATAGTATTACTTCTAAATATGGAATAACTTTCCATATGAGAAAGTATTCCCATTAAACTTTGCCTACCATAATTAAAGTGCATTTTGGTTTAAAAAACACAAGCATGCAATAATGGTTTTAAGAGATTTCTCACTTAATACATTTTAGGTGTAATGTATGTGGAAAAGAATTCTATGAGAAAGCTTTGTACAGAAGACATGTAAAGAAAGCCACACATGGTAAAAAAGGAAGAGCAAAACAAAATCTGGAACGAGTTTGTGAGCACTGTGGCAGAAAATTCACACAGCTCCGGGAATATAGGAGACACATGAACAATCATGAAGGTATGTAGAGCACAACTAGTCATGATATCCCTCAACCCCTAAAAACATGATGGACAAAGGAGTAATTGTTTCTTTGAGTCTGTGTGTGTCATGTCTGGCAAGACATGGAGGAGTTTTTACAGATTCTCCAGTTAGTTTTATGCAAATCCTGCTTTGGTAAGCTTGCTACCAGTGATTCCCAGAAGTTGCTGTTGGGGTCTTCCTAAAACTTCAGTCACACACAGGGACTGTACCACTTTGTCCTCAGAACCTGAATAGAAGAGGAACCTTTTCACAAGTGATTAAGAGGGGTAAATCTGGCAAAGAATTGGATGCACTAAAACATTCTCCATTTTCAAAGGTGCACACAGCTAACAAAATACTCTTCAGATAGGAGAATGATTGGCATAAATTTGGAATAAAAATAAAAAAGGACCAACGTTGGAAATTGATTAACGTCTTGATTTATGACACGCGTTAAACTGTATGATGATTGGGGAAAATACAAAAATATTTTATATTTTTGTTAAGTATGTGCATTTTTACTTTAGATATAAAGTATGAAATTGATTTTTGAGTATTTGGTTCTTTCAGCTGTGTTGGGAGTCTATAGTCTCCTTTATCAGGGCAAAACCCACTTTTTTTTAAGTATGTCTCCTTTTAAAAATCTCTTACAAGTAAATCTGACAGCTGTCTAAGTATTGAAATAGAGATGTTATGTTTGTTTCTGAACAGAGAAAGTGTCCTCTAGTAGGTACCTAGCCTAAATCTACAGTGACTGTCACAGAGGAAAAGCCAGTAGTGAGATGGTGTTTGTCACCACCCACACACCCTGTTAGACAGGGCAGACCACAGAACTCAGGTGTTATGAGGGAAAACATGATCATACAAACATCAGGTGCTGTATTTGAATATATGCAGTGTGGAAGAGGAGGGGTAAAGCTGTAGGTTTTCAGAAGGATTTACAGAAGCAAAGGGTGACTAGAAATGTAAGTGACAAATTCTGTGAAGTGACACACGACTTCAGAAAGGCACCACCAGCAAAGAAAAAAATTATTAGAATTCCATTAAGCGTTGTACACTTAAAATAAGGAAGAAACTACTTTTAAAGACTTCAAGATTCCTTTTAATGCAGTGTGTTGGTTTGGGCTGGGCACTTGTGGAAGATCTCACCATTGAATGCATTACGCTTGCATTAAGTCATTATACAGATGTGGCGAACAGGATCTCTCTCTTACATGGCAGAAGTCACAGTATTGCTTCTGTTCTTTCCTACTGCTGTTGTCCCTGTCACGCCTCATGCTGGCTGATGGATGTTGCTGAGCTCTGTGTCACCTGTGCCGTGCTTTGCCCCTCTCGAGCAGGTGTGAAGCCGTTTGAGTGCCTGACGTGCGGCGTGGCGTGGGCGGACGCGCGCTCCCTGAAGCGGCACGTGCGGACGCACACCGGGGAGCGGCCCTACGTGTGCCCCGTGTGCAACGAGGCGTACATCGACGCGCGCACCCTGCGCAAGCACATGACCAAGTTCCACAGGGACTACATCCCCTGCAAAATCATGCTGGAAAAAGATACTCTTCAGTTTCACAACCAGGGCACGCAGGTAGAACACGCCATCAGCATTTTAGCGTCAGACATGCAGGAGCAGGAGACCGAGATCAGCTTTGGTGCCGGTGAGGTTGAGACTGTGGTGGTGACGGGAGAGACACTCGAAGCCATCGAAGCAGTTGCAGCTACTGAGGAATGTACATCTGTCTCTACCCTTTCTGACCAAAGCATCATGCAGGTGGTAAATTACGTATTGGCACAACAGCAAGGACAGAAAATGGCTGAAGTGACGCAGGCCATTGAAACTGTAGAAGTGGCCCATGTAACAACGACAGAGTCAATTTAGTATTTGAGAGAGCAAGAAGGGTAAGGTTCTATAACTCATGAGAGCCAGCTGTTTACCAGGTTACTTGAGGCTTTCAGTGATGCCTGTTTTCAAATGGTTAATCCTCAGTACTGAATGTTGTGATGACAGAATACTGCACCACACATTAGAGGGAAAAAGTTCCAATACGCCAGTTTGGGCAAAGGCTTTGAAAGCTAAGATTTCTATACTGGCCATGACTTAAAAAAAAAAAAAAAAGGTTAAAATAATATTTTTGTGTCATGGAGTAAGTATCATACTGTAACTTTGAAAAATTAAAAGGAAAAACATATAAAAAGGCTGCACTAAAAACCAGAAATGCACAGCTATTGGTAGCTTTTTTGTTCATTATAATGTGCATTTCATCAAGTTTGTGAGCAAATTACCATTATTGTATTCTGTCTGTTTACTCCCAAGACAAGGGAGGTGGTAGAACGCTTTGTGTAGCGTGTGCTTCATGTGGCAAACAGAAAAACTGAAGCTTTTTTCTCTGAGCAGATGCACCATTGGCAGTTAGTGAATCCCAGTTCTGAAGAACTTATTTGAATTCCAGGTGTGTAGGTGGCTGGTCCAAGGTTCAGCAAAATGCTGAAAAATGTTTTTTAGATAATGGGCAGGGATCCACTGAAGTCTGAGGAAGTGGTTGTCCAAGATGGTTGTGAATTTAAGTTGAGCAGAGGACAGCCCACCACAGGGACACTTGTTTTCATTTGTAAGGGAAGAGCTTACACTGCAGCCTCTGTGCACAGCTACATTTAGCTCAATGAGGTTTATTTGGAAGCTGTTGCCAGCACTGATGTATGTACCCAAAGCGGGCAGCCTGATGATGGATGCTTCTAATTTTGCTATACATTTGATGTAGAAACTGTCAAATGAAAAAGGTCTAATAGCACACTTCTTTGGGAACTGAGGAAGTCCAGCTAGTTATGGACTGATCTTGTCTTGTCTTGTATTGTATAGGAACAAGGAGCCCTGCAAATTCCCAAGCAGGACACATGGCAATATCAAGGTAGAGAAATATGAAATTCTTAGGATGGGGTAAAAATTAGATTTGTCTCACAATTACCAGGATCTCTCTAAGTCCTTATTACTGCTGCTTTAAGAAAAACACTTCTAGGGCCAATTGATACAGTTGTGTTACACCACATAGTTGGAAAAATCCTTCCTGAGTTTTTCTTCAAGTAAGTGTGAATGACAGCTGTGCTTGGCCCAGGTTTCCATGTCCCTGCTTTAATGCCACAAACAGGGCACATCTTAATCGGTACAAGGTGTGGGTTCCTTGGTTGCTGCATGGTTTTTAAAGCAAGCAGCGTGTCTGTCAAGGTAACTGAAAGTGCTTTGCATGTAAACAATCAGAGCTGTAGTCTTTAAATTCTTCTCAGTCTATAGAGGTTCTACAGACTATCACATATTTCCTGATTTGGACAGCAGCAAGATACCTGAGCAGCCAGAAACCGGAAATATTGCAGGATAAACTTCATAAAGTGACCTGCATATAACTCTGTACTACCTGTGAAACAGATCCACTGAACAAAATTTAAGTAAATCCTCTGGCGAAGTAACCACCTCATTTGAATTAGTATTTCTACTTTTCATCTTATTTAACTACGCGGATATCTGTCTACTAAGCTACAGAATGGACTGTTCTTTTTATACTTTGCAATTCTGTAGATAAGCAGTTGAAAATTTTTTGTTTGAGTTGCTGTCTTGGGTCCAAATTAATTTGTAGATGCCTATTTCAAAAGTCAGGGTCTTATTCAGAGAAGTAATGTAGTTATTTATATATCCCGCAGCCCTTTACAATTGTATTATTTTCTAATTATGAAGTGGAGTAAAACTAAAATGAATTTTAAGAAAAAAATTACTGCTAGCTGTAATATGAATTTTTCTATGGTAAAGAATCTGGAGATAGCCATCCTGCTTAAAATTAAAATACTGCCATTATGATGAAAAAAGATTTAAAAGAGCACTAGGCAAACTTGAAAACTTATTTCAATGTTTGTGTCCTACAAATAATTATGTATTACTAAATGAAGAAGTGTTCAAGGAAAAATAGCTGTAAATAGTGCTAGAACATTATTTGTATATTTAGTGTGTTACATTACAAAAAAGAATATTACCAGCACCTTAGTTCAATCTTTGGTGCATTTATTTATTTGTCCAAGAAGTGAAAGTGAATCTGAATTTCAGAGCCTTCTTATCCATTGTCAAAATGCTTTTACTGACTCAATGATGTGCTGTTTAAAAACAACCACCAACCAAACAAATCACAAAAGGTTGTTTTCTAAACAAGATTCAGCCAGGAATGTCAGAGCTGAATGTTGTGGCACCCTTTTTCCTAACATGCTGTGCCTTACCTTTTCAGAACAGCATGAGGTAACTAGGGAGTGTCGCTCTTGACATTGCTGTTCCCATATGTGTGGAGTTGCCTTATGTTTTTCTTTAGACTTCAGCACTTAAGATATTCACTACCCTGCTGCAAAAGTCAGACTGCAAATGTGCAGTTGGTCTCTTGATTTTTTTTAAAAACTAAATTACATGAGAAGTGTCCATTCATTAAGTATTCCTGGTGAACTCCTGTACATAATGAATTTGATTTGTACATTCTGCTGTTTTTATTTAGTGTTAGATGTATAAAGTTATGGTTATTTCTGTCATCAAATAAACTGAGCTCTGCCATGAATTGCTCTTTCAAGAAACCTTTTTTTCCCCAGGGAATGAACGTGTTGCAGGTTTATTCCTTTTCAGTATTTCACTTTCTGAATACAGACAGGTGTCTGGCCTGTATAGTTCTAGTAATGCCTGTTTTTTAATTTTTGCTTAGGGCTGAAAGAATTATTTTCTATGAGGAAAGGAAACACTGCCTTCCTGAATTCTGTCAGAACATGGCTGCACAAGAGCACAGTGCTGATGAAACACCATGTATATTGAGACTGAAATTGCTTTGGCTGCAAGTCCTCTGGGTGGGTGAGGCATCTGCTCGGCCCCCTCGTATCCAGCTAGAACCATTTTGGTTTGTTTCAGATGTTATTTCTCTTGACTTGGGTGTCCACAACACGGCCAACCCCAAAGCAAGCACCAGCCAGCACTTCCATCTTGGCCTCGGCCCTGGGATGGACATTTGAGCAGGGGCTGTGGTGGCAAAGTCCTCCAGTGTCACTCTCGTGGCTGAAGGATGAGCTGTACAGCTGCCTCCAGCTCTGAGGAGTAGTGCCCTGTTCCTTTCCCTTTGCTGTTACAGGAACTTGAAGGTAGCACCAATTCTGCAGAAAGCCTGATTATCTTTTGTGGTTCATCCTGACTCCTAAGGGAACACCAAGAGCTTTTTAGCATACTAACTCCTCTGTGAACCCCTGTAAGTAACCAAGCTAAGTCTACAATTAAATAAAAATGGGTGTTTCAAAAGGCTGAGTGCTGAAGAAATAAGGTAGGCTTCTGTTGAATAACCTCCTCCACAGGGATGCAATTCCAGATAAACAACAGCCAAGTGCTGTGTGGATAATTTTTGCCCCACTTTGTTTCTACTGGAGCTACAACCATGTCATTCCTCGTTGTCAAAGGAAGCCACATGAATTTCTGCAGCACCAGTGTATAATGGTAACATGCAGTTACCAGTCTTAGAGCTCCTGCTGCTGTGACGGAACCCCCTAGCATCTCCCAGGCAGCTCTTAACCAAGGTCTATCCTCGTGCAGAAAAATTCCAGCTGTTGCAAGGGGCCCCTGGTCACTCTGCTGTCATCCTAAGGAGCAGGGCTGTCGGGCACCATTACAAGTCTTGTGTGACCTTTAAAGGACTTTGCAGAAAGTAAGCTTTTCATGCTCCCCTAGGAAAAGGGGTGTCCTGCAGGCAGTCTTTCTCCTCATGGGTCAAGTGCC
The DNA here is from genome assembly GCA_013397955.1 of Grantiella picta. Taxonomy (NCBI): domain Eukaryota; kingdom Metazoa; phylum Chordata; class Aves; order Passeriformes; family Meliphagidae; genus Grantiella; species Grantiella picta. The sequence continues at coordinate 897,191 of VZRM01002588.1, read as the reverse complement.
TTACCTTACAGCATTGGTGAGTTACCTGATTCTTTTAGATGTGGAGCAGTCTAAGCCTTTGTCATGGCTTCAGATTTTACATGTGAACAGGATTGTCAAACAAGCACCTGAGTAATAAAAGTAAAGCACCCCCTTAGGCCCTCGTTTCAGTTACCTGTGCAGTGCCTGCAGCTGTAGCGATGGCAGCTGCTGTGAGTGGGAAGGGCTCCCACAGTTACACTTCTGTCACCCGGGCACTGCTGTGATTCTGTAAGGAGCTGCTGAGCATCAGCCAACACCTTACATGTGACTACCATGTTTACAAATTAGGGGAAGCTGGGGGAGAAAAGGAGAGAGAATTATGTTTTTATTATAACTTGTATTAACTTCAGATTAATAATTGGTACTGCCAGGAAAACATCAGCATGGGCTCACGACTTCAAATTCAGTGGAGCCCTTACTACGGAACCACAAACACTTCTTGTGTATCCATCTCATCAGGAAATCCAATCCCAAGAAAGAAATTTAAGAACTGAGCTCCATGCCAAGCAGAGGTTTTCAAGACCTCACTCCATGCCACTGCATCAGAAGTTCACACTCCGATTACCAGCCAGGATGCTGCTGCCACTCCTCCCTCCTCCTTACCGAGCTTGAGGGGCAGCTGGCATGGGAGTGTCCAGACGTCAAAAAGCTGCTCTTCAGAGCTCAAAGGTTTGGGAAGTAAATCTTGGACTTTCACCACTGCAGACTGCTAAATGCAAGTTCACAAATATGAACTGAACATGCTGTATCCAGAGTCCAAGAGTAAGAATTCATGTTTCATGCTTTTAATTCTAGGGATAATTATGCACCTACCCCCAGGCTCTGGCTCCACAGTATTAGACAAGAGCAACTTTCCTAGGTAAGCACTGCATAAGATGCCAGTATTTCAAAATTACAGTAAGAGATCTTTTCATTAATGAAAACAGAATAAGGGATATGCTAATAGGATAAAGTAAAAAGCCAATCCTTTATTGTCCAGTATTTATGGTGTTTTAGTGTCTCATGCCAGAGAAAGCAGACAACAGAGTCTGCTGAGTTTAGAACACAACCTTCCCTTTTGTAGCTTAAGGCCAGAACTACTGAGCATTCCTCAACTTGTAGTTTTATAAGGAATTAAAAAAACCCCAACCTCTTTGCAGAATACCCTTTAAGCTACCAACTACATAGACAAAATGCCTTCTTGAAACTCGTTATTTCTCCAGGCAAATTTATCTTCTCTTAAAGCAGCCTAGAAGAGTTCTGGTTACACCAGTGAATTCCAACAGTATAAAACCCATCTGCCTCTTCAGGAAACAGAAGCCACCATTTTCTCAAAAGCTGACTTTTCCTCCAACTTTCTTCAGAAAGCCAACTTTGGTAAAGCCACTGCCAGCACACAGAACTCAGCCGAGTCCTGTGAGTTCCGACAAAGGAGCGCTCTACAAAGCTGGCAGCCGTAGAGGTAAAGCTCACCAGGCCTGATGGCAGCTGTGGCTGCTGCTGTGGTGTTCCCAGGAGGACCACAGTTGGTTTGGCCAAAGTTCAATGAATATCGTGACTGGGGCATCTCTGCTATGGCACAAGCTGTGAGATGGCATCCCTCAGTTACCTGAGAGACAGGCTGGGGCCTCCTTTCTGCTGACAAAACCTTGATTCTGAAAAATAAGGCTCTCTGCAGGCAAAGACCATGACTAGTCCCAATTAATGTTTGCCTTGATGACACCTTTCAGGTCAGTCAGCTTGTTCTTGCAAGCATCAGACGTTAAACACCTCACAGACACCTCAGCAGACACATCACAGCGACAAGATCCAGCCGGTTTGGCGCTCAGTCCTGAGGGGACCGAGGCCATCCTGATTGATTTGCTTCCATGAAGCACGGAGAAGGAAGAGAACACTTGCAGTGGGTGAGGCAGGATCACTGCTCACCTTCAGCTGAGATTTAAAAGCTTCTGTAGTCTCTCATAAGGTCTAGGATTATTTATTGACCATGGAAAGAAGAAGGTAAACACTTTTGCTCTCTCAGTTGGATGGAAGGTATTTCATTGTTTGTCTACTCTTCTGCCTAGCAATTCCCTAAATGATTTTGAAGTATAAGATAATTCTGGGTATGAATATCTACTTGAGCCAAAGATGAGGAAGACAGTGGTGGCAAGTTAACTAAAGGAACAGATCTCAGAGTCATTCTCTTATTTGAATTTCTGTTTTGCTTTGTTCCTATACATTGTTTGATACGGTATGACCCAACTACTGAGGAGCACGAGAAAATAGCTATTCACTATGAATTACCACTATCTTAAAGGGATTTATTTAAACAAACATAACCACATGTGATGAAAGTAAATGAAAAGTTTGTCTTGCCTAGTTCCAGTAATGCCCAAATTGGTTTTGGAAGTCCTGAAAGTCAATTTTGAAGGTGTGTTTTGTTTTAAATAAACCAAGTATTTCTGCTATAGAAGAAAAAATCATGTATACACTTTTATGTTAAGTTTATAACAAGGGTTTTAAAAGAAAACAGTTACAGGTATTCAAATGCATCAGACTTCAAAAGAAAAAAGATTACACATACAATACAAAAATACAAAAAAATATTTTTTAGAACTTACAAACTCAAAAGTCTAAGTGGTCAGAGCTTTCCTAAAATAATAATAATAATAAAAAAATACATTTCAAGATGCACTTTCCTTTCTGCACTTGCAAGTTCAACTTTAGCAAGAAGACAGTTTTAGAGGCAGGATGAAAGCAATTAATGTATTAAATTCTACAACCAGTTCCCAGCTGAAATTAATTTACTGGTTGACACTATCAGGTATTTTAGTTTAAAAAGAACCTCGTGTTTCTTTGGGGAAGGGGAGGTGTTGCTGTTGGGGCAGGTGGTGGTGTTGCTGATGATAATGTTCTATTTAACCAGTTCTGTTAGTAAAATGCTTTACAAATATGCAATCTAAATTAGAGTGAAATTTAGATGGTCATTACTAGCACTGAAATCCAGCAGCACTGTTCTGCAGCATGAAAGCGAAAAAATAAACCGACCAGATTCATGTCACTGCTGAAAACCACTGCAAAAGGAAGACAGGCAGGAGAAGGTCAAGTTTTATTTCTGAAATTGACACTTGTTAGAAACATCAGGACTGCAGATACAGCATTCTTTGACCTGATAGTGTCCACTGAGGTCATAGGCATCAAGGCATTTTGTCTTAAATGCAAGACAGGGAAAGTGCATCTTAGATTTTTCAGACTTAAGCAGTGAGTTACTGATTTTTGGTGTGGCTTTTATTCCTTCTAGGCATAGTAAAGAAAAATATTTCAACCAAAGGTGAAGCTTAATGTACATTAGCTTGTATTTTTGGTGGTGGCTTTTGTGTACCACTAGGAAATGCTAACAAGCACTATTCAAGGCTAATGATTTAAAAGGAGCACACTAAAAATACTGATTTACCTTTGTAGTGAATATTCTTTACAGACTGTATCTAATATACAGACAAGGCCCATTTCCTTAGGACAGAACAGGCCACTGAAGATTACACATCCTTCATGAAGTTTTAAACAAAATTAGAGCTAAGTTACCAGAGCCACTCAGAGCAACGTAATTCCTAGTTTGAAGAGACTTAACAAAAGGTGACTGCAGGGAGAAAAAAAATCCAGGTTCTTATTATTTCCTGTGTAAGATTATATTCAAATTAATAGTCCAGTAACACTTCTAGCACAAGACAATGCTCACCCTCTTTAGCAGAATTCCTCGGAGTCAACTGTTTCTCCTGTTATGAAGAGGGAGCCGGAAGTGAGAATGCAAGAGCATTCAATTTTAGCCTGATTAAAGAGACAGTAACCTTTTTCATCCACCTTATTTAATCACTGACAAAAAAAAATTATCTTAAAAAGGTACCACTCCAATTTCTTTATTATCTGTAACCTTTTGAAACTAATCACATGAACTACAAAATTAGCAAATGCCTTGAAATCTGTATACAAAACATAAATTACCTCTAATTTCAAACTCATTTATTAGTGTACCACTCAAAATCTTAAAAAAGTGGCTCCAAAGATAGTCTCATACCATTCTTAAAAAAGGAAACTGTTCCTTTAATGTTACACCCTCCCCTCCCCCCGAACACCCAACTTGTAATCCACATCATTTAGTTATTTTCTTGGTCATGGACATTTCCAAGATGAGATTTTATATTTCGTTCCCATAGCTTCTGGTTGTCAGAAAATCCATGCTTTCCTTTATTGAAGGAATTTGGTCCTGCTGAGGTTGGTGTATCCCTGTGAAGAGTAAAACAAGAGCAGTTGAGAAAGTCAGGTCAACTATAGCAGTCTGTGCCATGTGACACTGAAAATGCCAATTTCAAGTCCAACCTGCCCCAGAAACTATCACACGTTTCTTTCTGTTACATCAGGAGCCCTCACTATTAGCAACTGTAATCTGGCCACAGAACTGATCTCTCCACAGCATGTCAAAATAGAGCCATGAGATAGGGTAGGAGAGGAGGTGGGAGTGGCAGTAACTGCTGCCAGCTGAAAAGAATTTGTTGCAAAGATTAAGAAATGGAGGATCCAAATTTGCTACCGGAGAAATAAGAAAAACCAAACTAGAGAACTTCCAGAGTGACCAATTTTAAAAGCAGTCTATCATGATCAACACATCTAAAATACAAATTCTCAAAATTTATCCCAACTTTCAGTGAAGCCTCCTCTGACAAGGTCCCTACTTATTTTAGGACTGATCCTCTACCATCTCAAATCTGTGGCAAGCAGAAGAATTACGTAATTTATTTTAGAAGTAAAGAAGCAATTCTTTATCTGAGAGATTATTCTTATCTTCCCCTTGCACATGAGTTGAAAAACCTGACCAGACTACCTACTTCAAGGCAATTTATAAAACGGAGAACCAGAAAAATACAAAGGTTAGAGACAAGCAGGAACTCCTACCTATAACCTTTACAAAAAGAAAATGAGCTTCTATTTAATGCAGACTCAATTTCTTCCTCAGAAAGAAGGCAAATAAGATTCAAAGTTCAAATGCAAATGTACTACTTTTAACCTGTGGATGAAACATTTCGAAACCTTGTTTCTGGAGAAATAGCTCTTTAACCTATCCCATGTCCTTGTGCTCTTAAACTATCTGCAAGATGTGACCTGAGCTGGGGAGATACTTCACGCAGTCACCGTTCTCCAAAGCACAGTTAAAAGCTGCCCTACCTTCCGATGTTCTTCATGCGCATCTTGGCTTCTGGGGGCATTTCCTCTGGTTCACTCTGCAGGGACAAAGCAGGTCAGAGCAGGGCTGGGCGCTTGCTTTTGAACACTTCAAATGCCTGACAATATAAAGGGTGGACTACAGCCCTACAGGACAGCAAAGTGACTTTGGACACAATCGAGGTCCTACAAGCTTATACAACAAAATACAAATTCCTTTGTTCACCTCTATGTAATAAGGAGCAGTAAAATGACAATAAAAAATTTAGCAAACCAGAAGCACAGTTTTCCTTTGCCTCCCCTTAATCAAGCCTGGAGAAAGCAACCATTAATTCAAATTATGTTGTGCATCTTATTTTCAGGGAGAAGTTATCAGCGTTTTAATGATTTCTTGAACCAACACAGAGCTACGAAATTGTATGTTCTTAATCAGAATCACAAGAGATGCTTCTAGGTTGAAAATTCCTGACATTTATGTAAAGAACCATAAATAACCCACTCTCTCTGCCTACCACACCAATGGTATTTTCTGTTATCACTGGCTTATTACTCACATCTTCATCTTCGTTGAAAGCTGCTGCTACAGAAAGGGTTTTTGGAGCCAAGGTTGGAACAGGCTCTTTAGGCTTCTGAAAAAGACCAAATGCACAAGTAAAGTAAGTCTACTAACTCAAAAGAGCTATCCTTGGCTTTTTAAGTATTTTGGTAAAATTAAATCAAACATCTTCACCGAAATGGGCAACCAGGGGGAAAAGGTTTTGTCTGAATCAAGCATATAAAGGTTTCTCTAATGAAAAAGGAAAATGACTGCTCATTTATATGCGATCACTCTGAGCAGCAAGCTGAGCCCTCTCATATTACAACTCCCCACATGCAGGTCCTAACTTTCTAGCACACTGCAGGGGTACTCAGCCACTGGTGCATGACATGAACAATTAAAACAGAACCTGAATAACTTGTATTCAAATTTTCCCGTGTCGCTATTTCCCTTTTTTTTTGGGATAATCGATGTCAGAAAAAATGAGTATGTTTATTTTCTTCTGTTTTAACAACATGACAGCTTTCCGGCTTAAAACAATTCAATACTTTTAAACTACTATCAGTGTATATCACACAGTCCGATTAATATAAAGTTCCTTTAAAGAGTATTTCTTTTATTTCAAAATTTTTATTCCTCTATTTTAAGTATAAGAAGCTGTCAAACTCACAACTGTTATATGAAATACAACAGTGGTACCAAAAGTTACTTCAACATCACTGAGAAAAAAACAAGTTACTAGTAACAGTTTGCTACTATAGTACTACCAATGATCTAAATCAATCATATGCAGTACTTTCTCCATTTTGCCTTTATTGGCAATTCTTTAATACAAACCCCTAGGAGATGGTACTGCAGCAGAGCCCTTATGCAACTGCCTACAGCTGTTCTTCACTGATACTATACAACATACAAATACCACGTCATTTTTAAAGCATCTGCACCCAAAGAATGGGTAATGTACTAAGGGAGTAAAAATGACTGAAAAGAAATAGGGTAAGTTTCAGCACTGTCCCATCTGGTGCACTGTCAGTCACCCACTAAATTCAGTGAACCAGAAATCCTGAGCCAAATTTATTGCCACTTTGGACATGAGGAACTGAAGCATGCTAGAAGCTCAGAGAAGGCAGCCTTGTCTATTTCTCCAAAGTCTGATCTGACCTGATTGCATTTATACCTTAGAATGCTGCCAGCCCACATGTCCCTTTGGTCTCACAATAACAGAGCACCCTTTTAATCTTCTGCAGATCTCTAAAATGCTGGCATTGCAGTTATAAGGCTGTCATGATTACAGCTTGGATTTGTTGCAGATAACTATTCATAATGTATCCACCACAGTGATCCGTGGGAAATTTAAATGAACCATATTAAATAGAGAGGCAGCCCCTGGCTTGCCCTTGGCCAAGCCAGTAGAGGACTACTCTGGAAGTACAGAGAGTCATCAGATTCACATCTGAACAAGCACAAGGATACCTTGTGCTGGACGAAAGGGGATCAGAATTCTTAGAAACCTATGTAAGCCTCACCTCTTGCGTTTAACACAAAGAATCATACTGACCTTGCAAAGAACAGGCAAAGTCACAGAAATACGCTACACTTCCCCATGCTAAAATAAGATCTTTGGAGCAGAAGACAACCTATTAAGCTATATAGGAGATGCTTTCTTCTGGCTTTAAGCATCCTATGCAATGAAGCTCCCAGCACTCATTTCAAAGTAGCCTGAACAGCTTAACAAGTCTGCTCATTTCCCTCAGGAAATTATTCCAGACTTATCAAATCTCATTACAAGATTATTCTCTATGTTCAAAGATCTCCAGCTCACTTCAATCAAGTCTTATGTTTCCTGAGATTCCTGATCTGTTATTAATCACCTTGAAGTACTTACACATGTATGACTAGCTGGTCCTGCAATGCCTGCTTAAACTTTACCCAAGTTTACCCAAATCCAACGGGATTCCAGGTTCCATTCTGTAAGGAAGCCTCCCCAAAGTACTTCCCTTTTGCCTCAGTTTCCCTAAGATTAAAAACCCTCAGTAAACTTACATTTGCTCCCAGTTTGATGGATATTGCAGATGCCTTCTTTGTTGTCTGACTGCCTATGGAAAATCCAAACTTGGACATTTTGGCAGGAGCAGGTTTTGTGGTGAAGTCTTCAGCTTCTTCGTTAGCCGCCCGTTTCTCTGCGCTGCGACTCGAACTTTCTCCTCCATTACTGGAAGAAACAGTCTTAGTTTTCACAGGTTTTTCTGCCTCTTCTTCAGGTCCTGGTGAAGTCGAAACAACTTACCAAGATGAGCTACTTTTACTGAGCAGATTGATGGGAGCAGCAACCTCAAAAAGCATTATACTTTGGGTGCAATAGGTAAGATGTTTTTAGTGACAGCAGTTTCCACCAATGTATATCAGTGGACAGCAAAACACAAAGAGGAGAAGAAACTGCAAGCACTCCACTACTTGTAAAGAACTTCTTGTGTGAGCCAGGAAAACAATCTTGAAGCACCATCTCTTTATTTAGTATGGAAGTCAAAGTTCATGTAGTAAATTAAATGTAGATGACTAAATCTTTTTAGGTTTTTAAGTTGCCACAGATAAGCTTTCATAATAGGAATCCCAATTCCAAATCTAGAGTAGATAATCTAAGTTAACATTAATTCTACTAAATTTCTACGAAATCATGTCCATGCCAGTCTCTAGGCTTCTCTGGCACAACTCTAAAATCATGGGAGTGACTACAGTGAGGCCGGCTGTCTCAATCATGTTTCAAGTCACTGCTTGTCCGCATCTCATCTGTAATAAATCTGCCCAGCTCTGCTTGAGGAAGGAATCAGCACTAAAAAAACATATATATAGATTTCATCTTTTGTGGTTTTGTATAGTCATGGCAAACATAGCAGCTGAACAGTGATCCACAGAGAAAAAACATTCAAGTAACATTTTCATACCTATATAATCAGCTTCTTTAACTACTCCAAGAGACAAAGGTGTCCTTGGAAAAGTCAGACTGAACATAGTAGATGCTTCAGCAAAAAGACACTTCCCTGCTGCTGCAATAAGGAAAGCACTGCAGTAGCAGAAGGGGGAAAAAACCAACACACATTAGGGAATGGACAGGGAAGTGCTCACAGTAGCAGTTTAAAACAACTGCAGCTAGCAAAAGTTCCTCATCATATCAAGTGGAGAACAGCACCTTCCATGCACACCAAATTCAGACCATCAGGGAATAAAGCTCTTTGCACTGCTAATGCAAAAAGCTCCTAAATAAGATGAAGCAATGGGAGAGAAGAAAGTCTGAACTGGGGGTCAACAAGACTGTAGCTCTGAGAAAAAGAAAAAAAAAAAGAAGCAAACAACATCAGGAAAACGAAAAACTAGGGACTCAATCTATATATATATTTGTCTGCTATTTCCCAAATCATAAGAGCAGAATATATCATTTCTACCCCACTCTTCCAGCTAACAAGATAATAAGTGATTGAAACCAAAATGGATTTATCATTCACCTTCAGAAATACGGCAGATCACAAAAAAAACTTTAATCAGTTTCACCGTATTAAAAAAATGGCACTAGAAATTTGATCCAGAAAACATAGATGTAAAAAATGAAAAACATAGAATGAAAGAGAAACAATCAAAAATTACACAAGTGACCTTGGGTAGTGGTAGCTGTCTTAGCACAGTTTACCAAACAGCAGTCTGCAGAGACTATGAGAACATCCTTACAGCAAGTCCATGAAATCCCAGTAAACAGAATAGTCCAGCCTAGCTACACTAGAGACTGTGATTCAAGGGTAGGTAGAAGATTCACTAGCCTTAAAAGTGCTGAACCATATGCCTAAGTCTTCATAACATACAAAATCCATAGTAGCCCAAAATTCAGGGCACAGGGAACCAGTCCAGGTTCTGAAACTACTGCTAGCTTGACGTTTATTACACTACAGCTTAATTCTTTTAAGTGCAAACTCTCAAATATTGCTATGCACAAGGTGAAGCCTAACACAATCTACCCACATCTGTTTTCTCACCAAATCTTAAAGAGCACCTCTCAGAATTAGTTCCTATCAGCACTGCATTCTGAGTGTTATTTCTACTGGGCTTGCTGTAGGATGAACTGCAGACTGCTGAAAGAAACACTCTTACTTGCTGAGACAGCTGTAATGGGCACGGGAATTGTGGAAGGTGGGAAGGGAGCCGTGGTGTTGTTTGATTTCTGCAGGAAACAGAAATGCAGACATATTAACCATTAAACAGTTCTCTTCCATCTCCCATGCCAGTCCATACATATATTCCAAGATATCAAGGGTTATTTATTACTTCCTGAAGGTCACACTTCACCTACAGAAAGCACTAATACTATTTCCAAACCAGACTGACTAGCGCCCTTGTCACGGATCGCAGAAATAAGAAGTTGTCCTGCTTCACAGCTAAGTTTTACTCATGTGTATCAACAAACCACACGAGTGGACAACTTGCACTCTCCAGAAGGCTGAAGTGACAAGACTGACAGTGCCAGCTGCACAGCATTTCAGGATCTGTTGTCCCTGGGAGTGCAACCACTGGGGCGTGTGGGAACAAATCAGTCACAACTAAGTCCATTTCAAGATAAACCCCACTATCTTGGCAAAACCTAAAGATTGCAAACTGCTTTCAAAACTCCTCAGGGAGCAACTATTCTTCCCTAGGGCTAATGTTCCTCAAATCACTAAGATCATGTAAGTAACTGTCCAGTTACTGCATCACTAATACAAAAAAACCCAATACCACCAAAAAATAAAAACCAAAAAGCCACCAAAGCCCAACAGAGAACCAAGAGTTAAGGAACTACCTAAAATCAAGAACTGCTGTTCAAATTTCAGTGATTATCAGAAATAACATTTACTATTGAGGCTATCCTGATTGGTTTCCAAGCCTGATTTAATTTTTCAACAGATCTGAGAAGTGTCCTCTGCCTACAGATATATTTAAACAAAAACAAACAAAAACAAACCACCAAACTCCAACTAAACCAAAAAAAGAAACACACCAGGAAAGAAAAGCTTTATCTTTGCAAAAACACCGTCCTCTCAAATTAAGGGAAGAAGAAAAGAAACATCCAACTAAAATTTTCGAACCAAATAGTGCAGAAATTATAGGAATGTCCAGTCATAATACAAAATACTGTAAAACCAAACAGCAAACTTACAGATCGTTGTCAAGTTAAAAAAAACCCAAATGCTTAAAACATTAAAGAAATAAAAAAATTTCACTGTACCCAGTTATAAAAAAGGTACCAAAACTGTTGAAAGTTAAACTCTAAGGCTCTGTCTTCATCCTTGCAGACAGCAGCACTCGTATTTCTCTCAGAACACGGCGTAAGCATTCCGTGTATTTTTAGAAGAGAGAATCAGCTCATTTGCGTGGACAAGGAGAAGCCGGTGCATTTTTACACAAGCGCCTGTAAAGCTGAGGACAGCAGGCCCGACTCGGCCTCTCCCCCGGCGCAGCCCCTCAGGCCCGGGCCACCCCCTCTTCCCGCAGGGCCGGGCACCGCACGGCCCAGCCCGGGCTCGCCCGGCCGGCTGAGGCACACCCGGACCCCCCCTACCCCTGCCGGACCAGCCGGGACCCCGTTCCCACCCCGCGGCTCCGCGGCGAGAGGAGCTACATGTTCACCTCCTGCGGGCTGCGGTCGCTTCGCCTTCTCCCCCTCAGCTCTGCCGTCCGCCATTTTCCCCCGCCTC
>VZRM01002588.1:809829-880522 GCA_013397955.1 Grantiella picta | reverse complement strand
CTGGGGCGTGAGGCAAACGCTGGGGGCCGAGGGGTTTGCCAGCCCGGCCTGGTGAGCTGCGATGGCTTTCTCTCCGCTTCCCTCTCGCCCTCTCTTCCTCCCTCGCTTTCTTCTCCCCGCCCCTTCTTTTTCCTTTTAAAAAATTTAATAGCACAGAGGAGTTTCGGTTATTTTTGTCACGCAGGTTATTGTTGTTTAACGGTGCGTTGTTTTTATTGTTTTCTTCCCGAACTGTCAGGTAGGGGTTTTAGTGGAGGCTGTGGTCTGGCGCGATGAGTTTCCTGCTGCCCAAACTGACCTGTAAGAAGGAAGTGGATCAGGCAATAAAAAGCGTGGCTGAGAAGGTTTTGGTTCTCCGTTTTGGAAGAGATAATGATTCTGTTTGTCTGCAGCTCGATGATATTGTAAGACCAATTTTTCTTTTTTTTTTTTTTTACTGAACAGTACAAGTGTACTTGTTGCATAGAAGAGAAGAGAATGTTGCTTTTGGCTAATATGGGGACTCATGAAAAATTCGGTGACAAATATAGAATGAAATGTTACTGTATTTATAAAAAGGTTTGAAAAGTAAGAATTTGTTTTATTATTGAGTGGCTGAACAAAGTGCTTGAGGTAGACAAAACGTGATAGTCTAGCCCTGTTTAAGCTGAAAACACATAAGAGAAACAGGCTTTATAAAGCTTGCCACCCTCTTTTCCTCCTGTCTCGGTCTAATTGTCATCCCACTTTCTCACTCTTTCCAGCTTGCAAAAACAGCTCATGACTTAAGTAAAATGGCAGTAATTTACCTGGTGGATGTGAACAACGTCCCAGTGTATACCCAGTATTTTGACATCAGTTATATTCCATCTACTGTATTTTTCTTCAATGGACAACACATGAAGGTTGATTATGGGTAAGTCATCCTACCATTGTCTATTATGTCTGTAACTGTGTTTGGGAGAGGTAACATTTGGAAACTGTAATGTTGTTACCAGCATCTGCATTGAGAGCTGTGTAGGAAGCCAGAAGGATATAAAATAGGGAAGTATTTTGAAATATGCTCTGATGCAGTAAGTAGATGAAATATGTCTGACCTTGCAAAAAATAGTAATAAATTGTTAAAATCTTTGACATGACACTGCATCTGTTTGACCTTTGGAGGTCACAGCATCTTCCTGACTTGGTAATGCCATTACAAAATTAGTTCACTCTTTCAGAATGACCAGATCAGAACTCCTTATGTCATTGAGCATCTTTTCATGTCTTTAGAAGGTTTTGCTCTGAATACTTTAACATTACAATTGTACCTTTGTCTTATGCTTGTATTTAGGTCTCCAGATCACACCAAATTTGTAGGAAGCTTCAAAACAAAGCAAGACTTTATAGATCTGATTGAAGTGATCTACCGTGGAGCAATGCGGGGAAAGCTCATTGTGAGAAGTCCAATTGATCCCAATAACATTCCTAAATATGACCTTCTCTACCAAGGAATTTAATGGATTGACCCGAGATAAGAATTACACAAATGGACAATGTTCTAGATCCCTTTTTTCCCTTTGAGCACTTTAGGCCACCTCTGACACCGTGGGACAGTTGGAGCATTTATCCTGAAGGATCATATTGGTCTCCTTCTGAAGACAGACATTCTGTCACCTCATGCTTCTCTTGTAAATAAAGCTACCTGTTCATGCACAGAGTTCACACAAGTGACTGTTCTTTGAGTTGTGTGCTGACCAGCCCCTACAAAACAGGCAGGCTGTGTGCATCCTCAACTATGGCATCTCCAGTGCAGTCTTCTTCAGGGAACCAAGGCATGGGGTAGTCTATTAGTTTTCTATTTAGTACCATTTCCATTCACATATAATAATAGTAAACCTAGCATTAATTAAAGTGTTTTCTCTCTGATACCCATTATTACTGTTCAACAGCTTTTTTGACTGAGATTGGAATGTTCTACATTTGTAGGAGAAGGTTTTGTCATCCTTCAAAGGATGCTTTTTTGCAGCCATTGAACACTTTTAATTCCCATGGGCTTGAACTGGAAATTAACCGTAACTCATTTGTTTATATTCACTTGAAAGATTGTTTGAACTTCTGCTTGTATACATTGCAAGCCTTGAGTATGTACATTTAAAAACTGTGTTTCCCACCTCTGTCTAAAGTTAAACAGCTGAGAGGAAAAAGCATTGTCATTCCTTTGCATCAGTTTGGTTACTGCAGGTTACTAGACTGTTGTATTTCTAGAGTAGTTCATGTCCCATATTCTCACTGGCTTAGTTGGTTTTAAAATGGAAATTATTTTGCCTCTGTGTGTCATGTTTGGGGCACACCAACTCTGACTGAAGGGAAGGTAGTAGTATGTACTTCCTTGAAGAATTGCTTAGCTTAACCATAGATGTTTCAAGGAAGAAGGTGGATGTTCCAGCTCTAGTGATGCTTTAATCATTTTGGGGTTTTTTTTCCTTCATGTGTCTGTAACTTGGTGTAGTTCTGTACTCTTACAGAGTGCTGAAAACCTCTGTTCCCAACACATTTAACCAAAACAAAGCTCCCTGGGTAGAGATTCAAGGACATAGTCATTACCCTAGGGCGTGAAAATATGTAAACAATGGTGGAAAGGGAGAGCAGGGCCTGGGGCAGTCAATATCATCACCTGAAGGTGTGATTGGAGAATTAGGGACCAATATGCTAATGAGACAAAACTTGTAAAAGGTAAAGAACTCATGACCCGGGGTCCATTTTGGGTCCCCGAGGGGGACTGTGCTTACCCAAATGTACCTTGAAGGCCTTGAATAAATTTGTCTGCTTTTTATACACCTAGTTGTTTTGGCCTCTGTTTCAGGTAGACTGTTTCAGGCATGACTTGAAAGATTTTTAAACAATATGTGGTACATAGAAAGGAAGAAACATACTGTTTAAGTGCTTTTTCTATTCCAGATTTGGCCTTCTAATGAAGCTAAGCACTTAAGCAAATGTTTTCCTGGTAGTTTAATATGATTATAGAGCTATAACTATAGAACGTTCATTATAGGAAATGATACAGCTCACAGTTGGTGTACTGTGACATCTTTAATTCAACTTTAAATTTCACAGCTAGCCAAAGGCTTTTAACAATGTATTTCTTTCCTAATAGTTAACTTCCGTGTTTTTTTCTCAAAACCAAACAAATTAGTTTCAAACTTGTAGCTGTAAATTGCTCCACAGTGAGATGAAGGTTCTTAGGTGGCAGAGAGGTGCAGAGGCAGTTATGAAAGGAAGAGACCACGACCAAAAAAACCCCAGCATACCTTTATTTATTGCCTCTCTTCTTCCTTGTGCTGCTTCTGGTTGCAACAAGTGAATTCCTAAAGGCTGTTGTGTTTTTGGCTTTCAGCATGCTCTTCAGGTACTTAAAGATGACTTGTAAGCAGCAGGAGGGTGCTAAACCATACTTTTCTGTTCCAGCAGAGAAAGCAGGACAACTTATTCTCATGAGAAAGCCCACCGTTTTATTTAGAGGTTTACTGTTTGACACCCATTCCCGGCAGTATTTGTGAATCCATCCCTGTATTTCTGGATCATGTCTGCTCTGGTGTTGCATGTTGTGCATGGAGTCGATGAATGCCACAGAGTAGACTTTGTTCATCACCTCACGTTTTCTCTGCACCAGGAGATCAACAAACACCAACCCACCATAGCCATGGGCGATGAAGGCCACGTTCCTGGCTACACTCTTTGCAATGAAATGATCCCATACATACATGGTATGCTCCTCAGGGCTGCTGCTGCCCCTCTTGGGGATCCACCAGGCAGACTGTGTAGAAGTAAGTGCCTCTTCCCTGGCAGAAAACCTCTCCTTTTCCATCTTCAGATCAGCAAAGTTGTCATTGGGGTTCAGTACAATCACTTCCCAGTGGCTTTGCAGGGCCATTTTGATGAATGGTATTTGTGTTCCATGTCTCAGGCCCTCATTGACAATTGTCCTTCGCCCCCACTGTCCAGCACAGAAAACTCCACGGTCTTGAAGAAGGATAATTAGGTTAGAGGAACTTGTTAGTGCATTCTTGCTCATGAAAAAGAAACTTCTTGGTTCATCCTCTGTAGCATCAGTAGGAATATAAACCTTCTGAAGCATACAGACTCTTTCCAGGAGCTCATAAACATACTGGGTAATAAAATGTCCCAGAATTTTGTAGCGTTTATGATTCTGGTCATGTCCATTCTTCTTGTAATTGAAAACAAAGGGCTCATTTGTATCCAGATGCCTCAGTTCCCCTTTTATATTGAAGTCATATTTCAGTTCCTCTTGATATTCTGAACTCTCTGTCAGTTTCCTCAAACTCTGCTCGCGCTGTATTTGTAACCACTACAAATTGAGAAAGCTATGTCAAAGTAGTGATAGACCTCCACACAACACTTGCCTATCCAAACCCCCCATTGCATTAGAAATCAGACTTAAAATCTGTTACATACAAAATACTTGTTGATCCAGAGTATTTCTTGGTGATGTGTAGTAAACCAGCTGGTTGTAAAGTCTCTTAGAGATTTCAGTTGTGAAGTTCCAATAGCAGTAACCTATCTGCCTTTATTATGCCTTATTTCAGTTTGGTAGTTAAAATTTGTACGCTAGCATGTTTATTTAAAGATCTGTTTAAGGTAGAATGAATTAAAGGCTTTAAAAAGGAGGCACAAGCACATGGTTCATTGTTCACTTGAACAACTTTTATTGTGTCATCTCCTAGCCATTATCTTGAAACTCTGCTGAGTTTCAAGGCTGTCAGTGAAATACAGGTCTTGGCAGCTGGAAACAGTCCAAGTATCCTACTGGATCCTGAGTTTTTAAAGAAACTCAGCCTGTACTTACTAAGGACTTCAGCCTTCCCGTTGCTTGTGTACCGGCATATTTTCCATGTTGTTCATATTTTCCATGTTTCCAGGTATGTTCTACCTCCAACTGCACTAGAACCAGTAATAATGTATGCGTTTGCTTTGTACTAATCACTCCAGTTATTCATTCATCCTTGTGAGCACTTGCCACATGGAAATATAGGAATAGATGACAGAATAAACTAGCCACTGTGATCCAGGAGCAAGAGGAAAGAGAGTCCATGCAGCAAAGTGTCACAAGGTTGAATTGAGATCTCTAGTTTCAGATTATCTCTAGTAACTGATGTGAATTATACCAGGAAGTACAGCAGATTTTTGTGCAGCTGAAAAATTAAGCTTAGCAGAACCTTCTATTTTCCTAGTAATTCTTCAGTCTACTACTGACTGTCACTGGCTATAGAATGGCAAACAGGGTATAACCTTTGGTGTGGCCAGAATCCTACCTTTACAGGAGTTAAGTCCTAACAGAGTAATTTTTTTTTTCTGTAAGTGGTCTGAATCAAGTTATATTTGGCAAGTTATATCATATACCTTTAAATTTTTCTTGCTGAACTAAAAGACATTTTTAAAACACAGTAAATCACATTCTATGTTAAAAGGCACCATACCATCTGATAAAGTCAATTACTAGGACAAAAAGTGATCTGAATATTTTCACGTAAATGAGTTGGAACCCAACTCCTTCAAGGAATACAAGTTTCCTTGAGGTAAGGTGCTTAGCACCATGAAAATTATTTCTTACACTTCCAAATTAAAAAAACAACAAAACCATAACAAACACATTTTTGCTTTTCAACAGAGCAACATCACATATATTTTCCTTTTGAGTAATCTTCACTGGGCTAGGACTTAGTGCTCTTCACTAAGTCCTCTCTTCAGGATCATTCCTGTCTTCTGATTAAGAGAAAGCAGACTAGAAAATGGTACTTTCTCTTTTTTTATCTCATATTATCAGTATACACAGAAAAGGGGAAAAAATAATTTTCTATGATATATAATCCATTTACTGTCTTGCCAGTTTCTTGAAATGGAAACAGCACAAAGAAACTGCAAGGGAACCATTAATCTATGATTTTTTTCATTCTGCAGGAAGGCATGAAAGACACAAAGGAGACAGGGGAACAGTCTGTTTGCTATACTACTGAAATATGGGCAATTAATGCAAAAGAGAAAATATGTAGTAGGAAAGAAGCTACCCATATTCCTGTTATTGTTCCCATGAGGTGAAGTGGGAAAAAAATGGACATATTTTAAGGAAAGATGTCTATGAAGAAAGGTGCAGCATTCTATAACAATTAGGAATAAGTAGATGCAGTTTCCTCCAAGTGGTGTGCTGGGGAACCTCAGCTCAGACTGACTGTGCTCAGTCCCTTTCTCTCCTCACCCCTAAAAAATTGGAGGGAATGATTTCCCAACATATTGTGAACAGGAAGTTACTGTTTTCTTACTTCAGCTACTAACAACAACATTGTTTTTTCAGTTCTGAAACAAGGATATGTGATTCCAGATCAAACCCTGAACATCCACTTTACAAAGCATTGTGAAAGATTTCTGAAGATTTCAGGAGGCAGAAACAAACAAACAAACACAGTTTTACATGAGGTGCATGTATGAGTTTCCTTCCTAAAATTGCCTTCAAGGTGCAAAATGAAAAGTTTTGAGGTAATTTCTAATAGGTTATCACTTAAGAGTTCACTTAAATAGCATCTTAGAATTATATATTAGTCCAGAGAAGTGATTTTATTGTAGTAACACAATTAATTATAGAATTAAAAAATAGCAATTACAGATTGTCCTAGATATAGCTGCATAATGCATGTACTTCTTTGTGGTAAGTCTGCATTCTAAATCAGCTTTAATTGCTGTTTATACTTCACTGTCTGTATATAAATACAATATTCAAGGTTGTAAATGCTGACAGCCTTTACAATTACTACCTTAATTTTAAAAAATTGCTGTTGGGGGAAGAAATAATTCCTCTTTCCCTTCCTCCTGCTTTTCTGTTCAGATTCTAAAATGTTTCAGATGTAAATTCAGCTGGTGCTTGTTACAGCATTTGGCATATTCTGAACACTACTACCATGTAAGTACTACTCTGTGAGATCCATAAAGGTTACTTCATTTTCCATTTAAAACCACCTTATTGTAGTAAAGCCCAACGTTACCGTATGCTCTTCTGTAAAATCTGTCATCATCATGGATGGAAATCTTTTTCTCTCTGGGAGTCCAGACAAGTCCTCTGCATGAAAAAAATAAGCCAAAACGCGGTTTCAGTGTTAAGTATTGGGGTGTGTATCTCTAAAACCAATTAGTAGCTGATAGTTGCAAACATCTAAAGCATTCCAGATAGTTCCATGTTACAAACTAACCTCTAATGGTTGTAATTCGCACCTGACACTAAGTTAAAGGTAAACCTCGAGTATGAAACTAAACATTTGTCCACACCAATTTTAAATCCCAATACCAAGGAGAAAACAAATCAGAAAACTCCACACAAAACTTACAATTCTGAAGCTACCCCGAAAAACATGACAGAGCGGGGGGTTAAAAAACCCAGCCCAACCAACAAATCTCCCTCTCCCCTTGGCTGTAGGAGGATTTCCAAGGCCATCAGGTGCAAACCGCGCCCAGCTGGGGTTATAAGGGCGCTGCCCGGCTGCGCATGCCTCCCTTGATGCCGTGCTGACTTTTTGCCTTTTCTTTTTATGTATCTTTTATATATTCTCTGTAGTCTTTGCACCCTATTTTTGTAGCTTAAGCTTCAGTATTTTCATAGGCAGAAAGACAAAATGTTCCGAAAGCCTCCGAGTTGAGAGCTTGAAGCTCCTGTGCTTAGTTCTTAGAAACCAAGGTTCAAACCAGCTCTTTGAGACATATACTGTAAACAGGGCTCAAGCCTCATCCGAAGGGGGTGAACCTAGAAGGTCCTGGAGCTCAGGGCATGACTTCACCTCATGAGTTTATTGATGAATCTTTGTCAGATGTACTAATTTGCAAAGTCTATAAACATTGTATATGCGTCAGACGGCGTGCGCATCTGCGGCGTTTTCCACCTCGACGAATTGTGCACCTAAGGATCCTTATAAAGGTAACCCCTTTTTATCACCTGTGTCCGGTTCATAATTCTCGGACCAGACAAAAAGGCATCACCGTCAGGGAATTAACCTGGCGGGGGCTGGCTGTCACCTGAGGGAGACGTGTTTAGCAATGCACAACTTAAACCCGGGCCGGGGCGGGTTGGGTTTACTATTGCTTCTTTAAAAGCAACGCGGGTTTCTCTCTCCTTTCCCCAAGCGCCTCAGGGCCGTGCTAAACCCGAGCAAGTCAAAACCCGGCGGGCTGAGGGCAGCTCCCGGCCCGGCTGGGCGCTGGCTGCGGCGGGCGGTGCCCGGCCCGGAAGTAGCCGGGGAGGCTGCGCAGGCGGCGGCGGGGCTCGGGTAAACAGCTCCGGCTGTGGCGGTGAGTGCTGACTGCTGCGTGCTGCTGCCGGTGCCGCTCGCTCCCTCCTGCTCCCGCTCGCTGCCGGCCCTTCGGCGCTGCAGGGAGCAGGAAGGCAGGCCCGGCAGCGTCTCGGGGGGCCTGCGCGGCTGCTGACCCCGCGGGGCGGCCGGGCTGTCTCTGACGGCCAAGTGAAGCCGGCAGGGCGGTTGGATTGAGGGCTCCGAGGGACGGACGGTGGGCTGGTGGCGGTGTTGCTGCTCTTCTGGGAGAAGGCTGAGGCGTGTGGAAAGGTGGAACAGCTGGCCCGGGCCCTCGGGAATTGCGCATTTGTCAGAGGGAAGCCTGTTCCCCTCCTAGCGGGAGCAGCCGGGGCTGGGGGAGCCGGGGCCCGGAGTGCCCCTCCGGCAGGCAGCGCCGGGCCAGGGCCGGGCTCAGGCGGTGACAGCCCGGGCGCTGCCGCCCGCCCTGGGTGGTGCCTGTTCTCACCGAGCTGCCAGGCGGCCCCCGCTTGTCGGCTTTTCCTCGTCGCAGGCGTCGGAACAGGCTGTATTTGGTTTTCTTTATCAGTCTGTAGATGTTGCTGTTCCCCACACTGGTGGACTACGGCTGGAAGTTGAAAAACGGCCAAGATAAGTCCCCGAACTCGGCTGCTTGAGAGACTCCAAACTCGCTGTGCGGTTTGAAGGTCTTATGCCAGAGTCATGTAGAATACGTATAAAGAGAACAAACACCTATAAATGCTGGACACTCTGAAACCGTGTTCTTCCAGTGGTGATTTTATAGGCTTTACAGGAATCCTTGATTATTATTTATTCTTGGAGCTTTTGCAGTGGTATAGATGTCTTCTGTAGTGCCTTTTCACTCTATAGTCCAAGTGTGAATTGCTAATTAGTTGTGTGCTTGCTGCGAGGAGTTAATCAGTAAATGTCTTAGCTAAGGATAAATTCTAGTGGCAATTTCGTTAATAGTTCTCTCCATGCTGACTCTTGAGAGCTTTGCCCCAGTGTGTGTCTGTCTTGTATTGTGGTTTTCAATTACTTTTTACCAAGGCCTGTACTGACAGGACAAGAGGAAATGGTCGTAAAATGAAAGAGGGTAGGTGTAGATTGGACATGAGGGAAAAATATTTTTTACCGTGAGGATGAGACTGGAACAGCTTGCCCAGAGATGCAGTGGATGCCCCATCCCTGGTGTTCAAGGTCAGTTTGAACAGGCTTTGAGCAACCTGATCAAGTGAAAGTTGTCCCTGCCCATGGCAGGAGGGCTGGACTGTAAGATCTTTTAAAAGTCCTATCCAACCCAAGCCATTTGGTTTTTTTGCACTAGTTTGCTCAAAAATTATTTTCTTGTTGTTTCCTAATACCTGCTACTGTGGTCCTGCTTCCTTCTTAATCAATAAACCAGAAATTGTTAAGTTTGTTTCTTTTTTTTTCCCAGTAGAGAAAATCATGTCAGGAAGAACATCATCTTCAAGTCATGTCAGTGTAAGTGTTCCTAAATTTTTTAGCAATTTATTTGGAGGCTGTGGGTATCCTATGGTGTTCTGATGTGTTTGCACCAAATACATTCTTCACTGATCTAACTTTTGCTTTGTTGGAACATGTTTTCCTGGGAAACTGTTTATTGTGGTAGCAGTCAATACTAATGTCTACTGTTGAGCATCTGTTAATACTTGATAGGCTTAGCTTTTGATTACACATAAACAGGGTATTTTCCAAGTTATTTTAAGACCTAGGCTAACACCTAAAATTTTAGAGTAAGTTGAAGTAAGTAGAATAGCTGCAAAACTGTGTAAAACTTTGTTATCTGCAGAGGTGAGCTAAGAGGCTTCTTATGCTAGTGTATATTTTTTCCTAAAATATCACCATTAGCAGTAGTTTCTGCGAGTGGAAGTACTGATGCAGACGAATGGTAGACACAAGAACTGGTGTGATTGGGTAAGGTCTGGGCTACCTAGTGGTTTAGAAATAAGCTGTTTCCAGCACTGTGTTTATGCACTTTCTCTGACCCTTGCTCCTACAGGTGGGAACCTTGAGAAAAGTATTGCTGGTTTAGATGAGGAGTCTGCTGAGTGCATATGCACATGTATGTGTAGAGTTAATCACTTTTGATTTGGGAAAAGCTGAGGCAACTGCATACCTTGTGTTTAGCATAGATTCAGACCTTTCGTTGTCTCTTGACTTTGTGCTTGTTCTGTAAGTTAGTTGTGGGCACTGTAAACAACATCTTCGTAATGAGTGCAGGCATTGGGAAGATGCTGTACAGTGAGATGGAAATGTTGCTGGTTAATGATTCTTATGCTTTTTATCCCTTTGTCAGTTGTCTCTTGTTTACTGAGTCTGACTTTATCTGTACTTAATGTTGTCTCTTATGTCATTACAGAGGTTATCAGAAACTCTTTAGTTTTAAATGTGTGTTAAAATTCTAGGGAGCTGTGTGCTCTTAGGAATCTCATAGCAGAAGCTGCTAGTCAGGCAGCAGGTAGAGGTCTGAAGTAAGAAATCTGTACGTAGCCATTAAAGCACAGATCAGAAACATGCATTCTGACAGATAATTGTGTTTATAGGCCACTTCTAAAACAACCCCAAACACACACATTTCTAACAATCTACTTTTAAAAGTTCCTGAATAAGAAAATGTCTTGTTTCCTTATGTGTTGATTGAAAAGGAAGGGAGGTAGTTGTTTGAGAAATTGTTGCCTGTGTAGAACATTTGTATCCTTTAGAGTGTGAGGAATCAGTTATTAAAGGCATATTTGTTGTTACACTGTTTGACCAGCAAAAGCAGCTTGAGCATACTGTATAGAAATTCAGGCCTAATTACAAAAAATCTTCATTCTTTGTTTCAAAGAAGGGTAGAGAAGGAGTGAGAGTGCTCACGATTCAGACTGAAGGATTGAAGTATTATCTCATTATGGTGCAGCATGCTTCATTGTGGTCTGTCTGAAGGACTACCTGCTGAGCTAATGAGTGCAGTTGAGGTGTTAATAATTAAGTTGTTAGCGTCGCTATTCTGGAATCTCTGCTTGTAATTTCATGTTTCAATGTGAGGCATCTGGTGGCTTGCAAATCAAATTCAGAGGACACTTTACAGTGTCCATCATATGGAGAAGCTTCAGCTTTTTCTTGGCTGAGGAGATTCAGTTGTCTGAAAGATGTAAACGTTACATTCCTCTCTGATACATTCTCATCTGGTTGTATTTGCAATGTCAGGTTTTGCTTCTCAGGATACCTGGAGCAATAGCAATACTTACATTTTATGCTTTCAGTTGATGTTATTTTAACTGGTTTAATTAACTTACAGGAAATATCATCCTGTTTCCTTGTTTTGATGAAGTAATTGGAATTTAGTTTGATTGGTTTTGGTTTGATTATTCAATGAAGGAACCTTCTTTCCTGTATATATTTTTTTAATGAACTGGTGAATTTCTATGGATTACTGCTTTCTCTTTCAATAATTGATTTCAGAATGCTGGCTCCATTTCTGTGAGAGTTGGCATTGACAATAGCTGACACAATTTTGAGTACATTAAAATCTGTTTGATGCTAAATTATCATACCAAAATACTTGTACTATTATAATATGTAGTTGTTCTTCATCCTCAATTTTTTCTTTTGAGAAAGCAAACCTGGTCATGACATTCAGCTATCTTGTTTTCTCTTTATCATTCTCTAAGATGAGACAATTAAACTGGAGTGTAAACAAATCAGAGTGAACTAAGAAAACCGTGCCAGTAGATGGGTTGTCACCTCTTTGGCACATTTGAAGTTGTAAAGTTAATGAAATAGGAGGAACTTTTTGAGATGGTTCATGTGTTAAAACTAGCTCATCTTGTTGTATGACACATGACTTGGGATCAAGCATTAATGAGGAATGCATTTAAAGCAACGTCACAGGTCAGTGCTTCCCTTAAACTTTATTGTGCCCAACAGCTAAGAAAACTTTGTACATGGCTGTATGTCAGCTTGTAGCACCAGTGGATAATTTAGTTTTACCATGTGTGTAACATCATCTATTTTCAGTTTCGTATACCAAAGAAGAAAACAGGCACCAAGTCAGAGGATGTCCAAGTTCAGTCCCCTTTGGCAAGGCTCCCAGGCTCCCACGATTGTGACTACCCTTTAAAAGAGGTAAAGAGAAGTTTTTTCAGAGTGTAAAGTGTGTAGGAGAATGTTACATGGCTTTGGTTTAGTTTTGGAGGCTGTTCTTTTTTTCAACACCAAGTGTTGCTTTGTGACCAATAGCTAACCCAGCTTGTCTTGAGAGAGACAAGTGTGTAGGTCTGAAATCTCCTTGCAAGCATAAATTTACAGAAGTGGGAGTCTTAGTGCCATGTTTGCAGCCTAAATAATTGAAAAGCAGTGTTTACCTTCAGGTGTAATTTGAAACTACCTTTAAATTAACGATTTTCGAGATAAATATGATTTTTTTTTTTTTTTTTAGTTGTCTTCTGACTCCTGAACTTTTAGGTTATTTTCAGATCACTTACCAAACTTCTTGTTATGATAGGGAAATAACTTTTACATTGAGTTTTCAGTTATTCAGGTGATGCCTTAAAGGCCCTAGAAATGAAACAACACACTTTGGAGACAATATTAGCGTAGGAGGTAATATAAAAGCTGGTCTTTATTGGAGACCTCCAGGAGCAAATGTGGAAAAAAAATGTCCACACGAGCTCACCCCCTAAGGGGAGCTTCAGCCATGGGGTGAATACAGCTTTATAAGTTTAACAAATTAGCATATTTGACAAAAAGTATCAGTTATAGACATAAGAGGTGAGGTAATTTTCCCCTGCTTTAACCTTCTCTAAATCCTCCCCTCAGATGAAACGACACCTTGTTTGTGAAAATGTGTCTTGAAGAGCTGTTTTCACCCTTGGTTCCCAGAGAGAACCAAGATAGAATTGAGGCCCTGAAATATGTTTTGTCTTTCTGCATAGGGAAAAAAGTAGGGAAAACTACTGGGACTAGCTACTAATACAATAGCTAGAAATATGTGTGTAAAGGATACAGATAATATATGAAAGAAAAAGGCAAAAATCAGCATGGCATCACAAGAGCTTAAGCTTTTAAGAGAATATATGAAATACTGTATGACTTGACAGAATTTTACGTGCTAAAACAGAAATAACTGTATTAAGACCAAAAGACTGAAAGGGTACTTATGGCATTTATCAGAAATTACTCTCTGGATCATCTCAGTCACATACAGAAGCAAATACTTGCCTCTATAAATCTGTTCCAAATTCAGTAAGTGTTTCAAATGTCAAGTGTTGAAAACATACTTTGCTACTCTTCTTTTGTTCAGCTCAGCATCCAGCGTCTGTTGCTGGCTTTAGTTCTTTCAGAATCATGGGTCTGGACAAACAGGCTCCCCCTCAGAGGAGATTTAAAGGTGTTGTTAGGGAAGGTAGGAATTTTTCTTTACTTACAGGAGTGGTAGTAATGTGACCCAGGTCTCTTGGTAGGCCAGGTCATTTGAGAATGCTGCAATAGAGACTCACTGTGGGGTTGTGTTCTATACTGGTAATGTTTGCAGTGAGCAGAGCATCCAGTTGCAGTCAGGTTTTGAAATGGGAGGTAATGTCTCCTGTAGTTACAAGCAGAAACCTCTTGGACAGATCCAGACAGCACTTGCATGGAGTTCTTCCTGTGTTTCTCTCTGCTTCTATAAAAACAATGATTCGATCGAGTGAACTGAAAAATACTTTATTTCCTTATTTCCTCGATGTTGTCCAATTTTCCATTTCTTATTTTTCCTACCTCTGTCTATATATTTTGAACTTTTCCATGTGGTGGGGAGTTTCATGTGTTTTTAACACTGACTAGTTTTTATGGTCTGCTTTAAAAGAGAAGCTTACTCATGAGCTGTCAGAATTTTCACCATGTTGCTTGAGAAACTTTGTGCAGTTTTCAGTGATTTGGATGTATGGGTATCTCCTGTGCTTGAACACCAGTGATATGAGATAAACTAGATGATGTTTGAAGGCGGGAAGAGGGGAAAGCACCTTCAAGGCAATTTCTTCCTGCCAACTTCTTTAATAATGGGGGTATTTTCCATTAGAGTTAGTCCCTATAGTAGGGAAAAGTTTGATCTGGGATATGTCTTTCAGAGTTCACTCAAGTTTGTAAAATATGCATGGGCATGAGCTTTTCACATGCCCTTTCAACCCACACTTAGTCAGAAATAAAGATGTTTGTCTGCTTTCAGCCTGAGTGGTATAATTTGCAAGTATCTCTTGGGTTTATTAAATTTTGAATTTTAAGGAATGAGGAAGATTAGGAGGTGGTAATGGCAGAGGGCAGGAGACTTCTAGAATTGCAGCAATAACTATGGTTTGGTGGGGCTTCATTTATTCAATTTGACAACATTAGTACTTTCTGGTAAGGTAAGAGAATTTGGAAAAGATGAAGTTGTGGTGTTATGAGGTTACACCCCTAAATACCAAATTTTCAAATTGCTTTTCCTTTTCAGCATTTTATATCTTTTATATCCATATATCACCTTTATAATTTGCCTGAATGCATGGAGTTAGCCTCTACTTTTTGCATCTTGCATATTTGTGATTATGTAGAACAGGCTTAAAATTTAAGCTCATATTTTGGATAGTCCCCCTTTAAATAGGGAAACAGTGGAATTGTCCTGTATTGTCATATTTCTTCAGGAGAAAAAAGTTCTATTCAAGATCAGGTGGTATGTGGATGTTTTAAATCAAGAAAATTGAATCTTTGAAAAATTGCTGTATGTGCTCTTTGTGGCTTTGATATATTTGGTCAGTTGCATTGTTTCAGTGTCTGGCATGTCCTGTTTTTCTCGTGCATTATCCGTTATGACGTTTTAATGTCTATTGAAATCTGCCAATTTTGTTTTGTTTCAGTGGCGATTAAGTGCCAACAACAGAAAGCCTTCCACAAAAGGAAAAAGGCAAAAGGATTGCAGCAGACACCACTCTAATGATGAAGAATCAATTGGGTAAGAAGCCATCACAAAATTAGTTTATTCTGTATAATTCAGAGTTTCACGGTCTTTCTTGAAGATGGGCGTCTCTGGTCTCTGCCTAATTATTTGTGCCTTGCAGAGATGGTTTTCAGGCTGTGGGGTGGCTCAGCTTCAGAGAAACATGCTTCAGTGGTCTAATGGCTACTCTAACCGTTAGTCTGTGTTATCACAACACAAGACTCTGACAGGAGAGTGCAGCACTCACTAGAGGAATTACTGCTTGTTGACCTGCTTGGAGTCCTGAAGGGTGTTCATTATTCTCAAAGTGTAAATTGTCATTCTAGCCCTAGATATCTTGAGATATTTAATAAGCTTACCAGAATTTTTTTTCTTATCCCTGTTTGTTCTGTAGTCCACCCTCATTAGCCTAAACCTTATCAACTCTTAAAAAAAACCCTTAAGCAATATAGTGATTAGTAGTGGAAGGAAGTAACAAAATAAGTTTTTCCACCTCTGTTACTGTCAAGGCACTTGAGTAAGTAATTAAGACTGCTGATGTGCCACTTCTTTATTCTCTGTTGCCAAGAGAAAATATCTTGGTTTCATTAAGATTATAGCAAATTATTGATATGATACTGTTTGATAAAATCATCTTCTGCCGAGTTGTCAGCTCTAGGCAATTGCTTTATTCAAAAAAATTTTGAAGTTGTACTTGCTGTAGTTGACAAATGGAAATGAAAATGTAGAACTAGATTTATTATCAGCAGCTAGGAAATAATGACCTTCTTATGTAATGAATATGTTTGTCTTAATGAAACAGTTGTTATTCCACAAATCACTTAATTAAGAATAAATGAGTGAGCATTCTCTGCCCTATTTTCTAACTGCGACTAAAGTTGCCTGGAAGTGGTTTCTTATCAGGAGAGGCTGTTAAAAACAAAGTGCACAGGTAATGAAAATGCAGGTGATTTTGATACTGCTGAGTTCTGTGGGTTTGTGATTTAGGAATAGTTATTGTTTAGCCTGGTCTGTGTATTCAGAATGTTTCGAAATGTTGCAGGGAAGAGCTGAAATTGTAAAAGATGCTGAATTTATTTTTCGTACCTCCTCAGAGGCATAGCTGTCAGTTTACACGTACTTACCTCAAAAAGCTTCTCTCACTAACTTTTAACCGACAGACTGGCTCACAGGGTCAAGCTAACAGAGTTTAAAAGTTGTGTTAATTGCAGTTTCCTGAGCTATATTTATGTTGTGACATGGTTGATATCTGCTATCAAGATACCAAACTCTAAAGGCTTTTCAGTAACTGATCTTTCAACATTTAGGAGTTTGTTTATTTTTTTTTAGAGATACCTTTAAATCTGTTACATATTAATTTTCTGTTACATGTTTATTTTTGTATGTGAGAGACTTTCAAATAGCATTGTTAGGTGTTTCATAGTTTTTACCCAAATTGTTACCTGCACAATAGTGAGAAATGATTTATAGTACAAAGAGACAATAAATATTTCGATATTAAACCCATACATTTTTCAGTTCCTCGAAAAAAGATGTGTGTCTAGAGACTAGCTGGAAGCTCTCTGTAAAATAAATTTACTCTCCTGTCTGCAATGAAGTTTGTGCTAAGTGTTCCATTTGAGTACTAAGTGTTTCTCAGTAAGTCAAAATCAACACAGTGACTTCATTGCATAATAAAACACACACAGATTCTAAAGAGGTGGTGTTTGTTGAGCAAGAGTCTGAGAACTGACAAAACTCAGAAGAGGAAAGAGTGAAGTTGTATGCTGCAGGTCTTTCTGATGCAATAGATTTTATTCCCAGTGAGGAATTTTTCCTTTGCATTGCAAAGCAGGAGATAAGTCTTAATGATAAATTTCTATTAGCTCCTGATATTTTAAAAACAGTCTACTTTATTGATAGGAGTCAATCTCAGACATTTAGGGAGACGTTTCATCTAAAGTGTTGCTTCAGGGTTGTTACTGCCACTTAATTTTTGTCAGAAAGGACAAAGTAGATATATTAGCAAAAACCTACCTTCACATGGTTTTTGTTTTTTTGTTTTTTTTTTAAACTTCAATTCTGGATTACAACATTTAGTAGTCGATTGTTTCTGTCAATTGTTCTGTCATGTGAGGTCGTGGGGGTTTGTAGCAGCAACTGCAGCTTCGCTCACTTGTATTGTTGTGCTTCTGGGCTTGTGAAAGGTGAGTGTCAGAGGTTTTTGTCTGTGATCCCAGAGAGGGCTCCTGGGGCAGGTTAGTTCCCTGGGGGAGGGTGGCGACACTACTTAAATAAGGTGTGCGTGTTTCTTTCAGGTCCAGTGTTTTAAATGTTCAATGAAATACATGTCACGGCTGAATCAAGTAGTGACCCCACAGCAGTCAGGTTTTTGTGGCAATCATTTACATACCTGTTCCCCTTGCCCTGACAAGTGCATTAGGTCAGTAATAAGTTCCTAGTCCAGCAAAGCAAGGAGGTTACAGGGATGTTGATGATTGTTGTTTGTTGGTCGCTGACTTCTCATCAGTTGGTGAAAGGTCAGGACCTTGAAGCTGGAAGAGAACGATCAGAGGCTTTCCTCACAGCAGGGTGTAGTGAATGCATCAGAGTTTCCCATTAGTGATAGTGTATCACATTATTCCTTTGGGCCCTGAAAGGTCAAGGAGCTCCTGAGCTGTGCATATGCTGCAGAAGCTCAGACAGCTGAATACAGTGGCTTTATTCTGTAAACAAAAGACAGATCCCCATCTTGTATGGCAGCTGAAATAGCTGAAACCCTCAAATAGTATGTGACATCCCACTCCCAAAATACTTATTTCCCAGAACTTGGGTTTATTAGTAAAAAAATATAGGGATGAAGATAGTGGTGTAGACAATGAATAGTAATTTAGTCCCAAATGAATCAGTAGCTTCCTGGTCTCATTTTGATCACTTTCTAATACAAATTTGAATGAATTGGAGACAGCAGTTACAGCACTGGTGTGTGTACACAATATGATCATTGAGAAAGGAACCATATCTAGCAGCTGTGATTATTGTGTGAAATAGGAGAACATTTTCCCCAAAGGTATATAAACAATTAGTAGTTTTTGGTCTTGTGATTTTAAGTGTATTGGTTTTGCATGGTCTGGTTTTTGGTAGCAGGGGGGCCACAGAGGTGGCTTCTGTCAGAAGCTTCTAGAAGCTTCCACAGTGTCCAGCAGAGCCAATCCCTGATAAAGGAGTTTTGGCAGTCTCCAATCTCGCTGCTGCTTGTGAGATTTGGAACTACCTCAGAGAAGTTCACAGAGAACTGTCTCCCGTGGGAGGCACCCCATGGCACAGCAGGGGAAGGACTCTTCTCCCTGAGCAGTGGAAGAAGATCTCAGTGATGAAGTTACCAAACCACCCACACACTTTCTCCCTGTGCTGTTGGTGGGGAGGAGGGAGCGGTTGGGGAAAAAAGGTGTCCTTAAAGGCTTATTTTACTTCTCATTATACTCCTCTGATTCTGTTAGTAATAAATTCACTTCATAACTCTAAGTTAAGCCTGTTTTGCCCTTGGAGTATTTCCTCCTGGTCCTTAACTCAACTCATGACCCCTTCATTAAATTTTCTTTTTGTCTCCTCTGCTCTGCTGTGGCAGGGGAGAGTTGAGTGAGTGGTTGTCGTGGGTGCCTGGCATTTGGCCAGTGTCAAACCACAACAGTAAGGTAGGATAATTCTTTTTTTTTGCCTGTGAAAGCAATATGCGACTTACCAGGAACAGCTAACAGCAGTTCTCATAATAATTTTTTGTTTATTCCATCATTGCGTGCATGAGTATGTTTTCATTACCTTTGCTTTTGTATTTTTTCTGTTTGGGGAGGTAAATAAGACAGAGTATGGTAGGTAGTTGCTTTAGAAACAGAAATAATTGTCTTTGGTTTTCCTTCACCAAGATGCCTCCAGTTTTACTGTTACGCAAGTTACTTGCTGGGTCTGCTGGTGGGACTTGCTTTTAACGTACACTTTGATTCTTTCTGCTTGACGCTTATTTTCATCTTTTGAAATGTCTTTTGCTTGAGTTGCTCACTTTATTCTGTGGACAATATAACAGTTAATTTAGGGATCCGTGTGTCAGCCATTGTTTACAGATGTGCAAGCTGGCTTAAGTTTAGATATTTCCCTGATTCTATTACATTCCCAATCTTAATGATTTTCAAGAAACACTGCCAGAGGCCGTTCCTGTTTTAGAAAGGGCAGCCATTGAAAGCTCTTATACCACTTCTGCTCTGAAGGTTAGGTCATAACAAGTTCAAAAACTTCAGTCAAAACCTGGTGCTACATAAGAAGTGATGCCTTGGCCTGGCACTGACAAGTGTATGCTGTTGACTTCCTTGTTTGTTAAATGTTCCTTTCCTTTGCATAGATTTCCAGTGCAAAGCTTGCTTCATGGTGTATGTACGTACTTTGAAATTATAAGATAATTTTTGCTAAAGTACTTGCTTAAAATGTTAACCCTATTTAAATCAGGGCAATGATTTATTACATTACATATTCAGTGCTAACTAACAGTCAGTAAACCAAATTATGGAGGAGCCTGGAGTCTGTTAATGTCTAGCCTGATGTGAGTGTGAGCAGAGGATGTCACACCTGAATTTTCAACGTGGCCAACAAACTATAGGTAGTGAAATTGTACTTCTGACTCCTTTACCTCCTGCTGTGGACTTTTTCTGTCATTATGCTGTTTAAACACTCAACATTGGAATAGTTTCTGTTATCTTTACAAGTCTTTTCCAACACCTGTCATTCTGTAAGAAAACTGTCCATATTACTGGCCACATCGCAGAATTAATTCCTTGAGTGAAGACTTCAGTACCAATCTACCAGAATTACCAACGTATAGATACTCTTTTAAAGAGCTTCAGTTGGGCATTTTTACTGACTTTGTAATTCATAGTTCTAAGTAATTTGTTTAGTGAAATAGAATAGAAATAGCTGGAGCTTCTGAAGTGGGAGATTTGTACTAACTTCTTGACTTCCCCCCCCCCCAGCAAGATCATAATTAATCTGCAATATGGAAACAAATAATATTAATGGCTTTAAAAGGTGCCACAAAATACACACTTGTTTTCATATCCTGCAAATTGTCAAGTGTACAGTTTCAGAATAGCTTGTATGGCCAAAGTGACGCCACTTCTGACATTTTGTGATAACAAGATGCACCAGAATTTCCATTTTGACGTTTACCTCTTCAGAATTGCATATGGATATGTTAGTCATTCATGCCAGAAGAAGAAACATTGAAAGGCTGTCCTGATCAAGAGAAGAGTTTGTGATTCCTCTTCTCCAAAGAAAACAGCTTTGTAAATTGTTAGGGCAGTGACCTTAATTCTAGTGAAGATATAAGGGATGATGCAGAGACAGTAAACTCATAGAAAATCCTTGCTGAATTCATGTGTCTTAAAAAGTTCTCAGCACCCTATTATTAATGTATTGTTATATGTATGGCAGGCAACCCAAAGTTATCTTGACGAATGTCCTGAGGATGAAAATAGGAAGAAAATATACACAGGCTCAACCTAAAACTGGTGTTAATTTTTCTGATGCTGGCAGGCTGCAGTCCCATCAAGCACCCTCATCATCTGCTGCCAGCATAAAGACATGGCAGATTTTAAACCCTACTCTCCAAAGTCTTTTTCTGTCTAAAAGGTATGTTGTCTTTGCCTTGTGTCACTAAACAAAATAATTTTCCTTGCAGTTATTTCTTCATGAGAAAGTGTTCTTTATTGTACCACAGCTTCCTTGTCATGAACTATATTTTATCTGACTTCACTGAATTCACTGGTACCAGGTTCCTTCTGATAATCATTGAGAGAGGTGGTACCAGGCATGTCCTAGTGTTTTTTTTTCTGATCAAATGGCTTCTAGATGGTCCTGTACTGTCAAGACCAATTAATTCTTATTTAGCCATTGGATTCTCAAAATGTTTTGAGGTTCTTTATTCTCATGAAAAGAATACATTTGAATTTAACTGCAGCCCTTTTCTCAGAGAAGACATCAAGGTGTATTTTCACTGTTACTGCTTTAGACTACTTATGAAAATAGGGAAATTGGCATAAATGATCAGAAGAAAAGCATATCAAGTCCAGTATCTTCTTTGCACCCCTGAAAGCAGTGGTCAGTTGCAGGTATTCAGGGAGAAGTATGGCTAGAGTGAATGTTTTTTTCCTCTGGGTTTTCTTTCTGAGCTTTTAATGATAGACAGCTCAGGGGCTTCCTTTATCAGAGGTTACATCCAGTCTACATGGTTTTCAGTATTAGACATTTCCTCTTAAAGCTGTATCTTAATTGTTTATCCCCTGTGAGTCTCTGCAGTCTTGTCTGGAATGTAGTCTCCTGATTAAAAGCAAATTTAAATCTTGATGCAAGAGGAGATCTGAGTGCTCCCCAGACATCACACAGTCTGTGCTGGAGTGTGCTCTCAGGATGAATAGACACCAGGAAAATTATGCAGTCAATGCCCAAAAGGCAGTGTTGTTCAAAACAGATTCAAAAAGGCCACAGCCTTACAACCTAATCTAAAATAAATTGCAATGGAAGTGGTAGAATTTTAACCCCAGTCTGAGAAATTAAGTGGATAAATCAGGGACTATACAACAAACTTGCTGGCTGCAGTGGCATTGTATGAAGTCAGTTGAGTTGCTGTTACACATCATGGGTGTTCAAGTGGGAGTTGCATCTTCGTATTTCTGCTTCGCTTATTTTTGGTGCTTGTCTGTTTTAACACCTAGGGCTGTTTTTCTGGGCCTTGCTATACTGTAGAGTGCCACCTCAGTAGAGGAGTGGAAAAAAATCTAAGGCTACCTTTTGTGGATGTGCTACTTTTTTGTCTGTTCACTAAGTGCTTGAGAAAATTTATTCTGTTTTACTGGAGGCTTCTTGTTCACAGGAAAATCAAGATTGATTGTTCCAGAGTTCTGAGAGATGTGTACAGATACTATATGAATGCTGTTTAGAGATAAACATTTACCAATTTTTAAAGAATACTGCTTGATATGTTAGAGGCCATGCAGTATGCGTTGTATCGGGCTAAGGTAGAATTACATGGCTAGTTTTTCTTACCCGGGTCTTATTTTGTGCTTATCTGCTTTCCTTGTATTTAAAGTTTCTTAATGAGTTTGTTGGGGTGGTTTTTTGTTTGTTTGTTTTTATGTTTTGTGGGGTTTTTTTGCCTCTGAGGGACTAAAGATACTGATGTTTGATTATCAAGTCTCTAGGATATGTGAATTTAACAAGAAGTTTAATTCTCTAGATTTCAGTGCAGTATTTATGATTTATTGTTATATATATGGCAGGCAACCCAAAGTTATCTTGACGAACGTCCTGAGTACGAAAATTGGAAGAAAGTACATAGACAGTCACCTTATAAAAGATGCAAATTTACCTGCTGCTGACAAATTGCAATCAGGCCAACTACCCTCATCAGCTGCTGCCAGCCTGCAGACATGTCAAATATTAAGTTCTCCTCATGAAAGTTCTTTTCTTTCTAAAAGGTATGTTACTCACTGCTGATTTTTCCAGTCTTCCTGAAATGACATCACCTCAAAATGGAGAAGAATTTCCCTGAAACAACTTTTGTGCTGCTCTTGTCTTGAATCAGGAGATCAGTTTCCTGAGTGCAAGTCAATGAGCTTCTCCTGAGTGCTTCTCCAATGACCCATTTTAACATTGTGTTTGTTCTGGTTTGCTGGATCTGATGTTAAAAGGCTAGTTTTCTTTCTTAGAAGGAATTTCTGTGTGTTTGCAATAGATCAGTGTTTTGATTTGGGAAGATGCACAAATAATTCAAACACATCTAAGTTGGTTCTGTGTCCAGAACCAAAATCTTGCTATCCTGTTGGTGTTAATATACTCTAGCATGATTTCAAATAACTTCTTTTGCAAAATATCTCCAAATTCTTCTCTCTGATAATTAATTTCTTTTCACATTAACCCACTGGGGGGTCTCAGTATTCCTAACAGCGTGGCTTTGTTTAAAGGCCGTGTGTGTCCTCTTAGCACTTAATATCTACTTTTCATCTTTTTTCCTATGTTTAGGTTGACTAAGCATCACAGCTCATCACAGCTTGACATATAAAACTAGCAGAAATCAGGGGTTAAAATCATATAACATCTGTTTTGGTCTAAGATGGCAGTTGCATTCAAAGTAAGGTGTCTCCTTTTGTCTGTTATGGCTACATCTTCTCTCAACAGCAAATTTGCCACAGGGAAAAAATGCAAGAAGTTCTGGGGAAGACAGTAGAAAGATGGAGAAGAATGACTTCTTTTTTTTGAGGGCAGGAGTAATTAACAGTTCTCAGGGTAAAGTTGAGAAAAGTCATACTCCTCATTCTCTTACATCAGCATCTTAGAGAACTGAAATTAATAGCAATTCCTTTTTTTTTTCTATTGGGTTGCCCATTGCTGCTTAAATTAACCTGACAAAGATGCAATTTAAATGAGATATGTAGATAGAACAGTTTATGAGGCTGTCTCATTTTAAAGTATCATATTTGTTGCTAATAATTTTCTGTAACTTAAAGCTGACTGAAGTGTGGGAAGTTTGGATTGTTGTGGGTTTGGTTGTTTCTTTTTTTCTTTTTTATGTTTGGGGTTTTGGGTTTGTTTGTTTTGTCACAAAATCTTTAGGACTTTTTTTATTTGATTTTTTCACTTGGTTAAGTTTTGGGTGATGGGAGATAGTGGCTTTATTGAGAGGAAAATGAACTCTTGTATATAACTCTAAATCTGAGAGTACCTCATGTATTTTTTCAGGCTCATATCTGGAGGGCATCTGTTGAGTTTTGTATTAGGCATAATAATAGTTTGAGCTAGTAATTTTTTTAGTAGTTGTAAACTTAAGTTGCTTTAGATTTGGAGTCATTCATTGTTTCAATGATTAATATTATGTTCCTGTTACATGGTTTTCTAATGTATTGTGTGAAAGGCTTGTTATCAGGAACCAGCATTAGGGTGACTTTTTTACCCTTTCCCAGTGACCAGCACTTTAGTTCAATTTGTAATAGATTCCATAGGGGAAATGGAGAATTTAGGAATTCTTTCAACGAAGTCATGGCTTGGTCCTGGTCACCTCTCTGTAAGTAGTCAGTGCATTACATACACTTGGCACTGTTTCTTTGAGGTCTTCTTCCAAAGGAGAATAAAAGCTCCACCCTTGTAAGGGTTATGCATATGTATACACAGAGTCATACAGAGAGTCTTTTGTACTATCAGGGTAGCTAGAATGCCATGCTTTGTATTCCTGGAAATTGTGCTAGCTTTGTACTATGGAAATTTCAGATCTCACGCAAAAAATTTTGTGTCATCAGAACAGGGTAGTAATAAATTAACTTATCTCTACCAGCTAGAACTTGCTGTGAGCTTACTCTTTAATTCTTGCTCTTGGTATTACAGAATTGGTGGATTTTGTGTTGCTTTACTGCAACCTAGTGTGAAATGCATTTATTTGAGCACTGACCTGTCAGTATAACTAATGAAGTTAAGGTAGGTTTTAAGTGTAAAGAAACTTAGGGTTTTAAATTGTTTAAAGTACTTGTTTCTCAGGACTGTTAAGAAGACTTTACAATATATATTGCCATAGCTTCATAAGTGACGCATTTGTCTGCTAAGGAGTACATTTTAAACTGAATTATCAGCAAAGCTGGAATTTAAAATAAAATGTGCAGAATTTATGCATAAAGAGAATACATTTAGGAAAGTCCGTTAGCTGAAACAGCCCTGTTCAGGTGCTTTCTATTGTAAAATTGCCTGAATTGTGGTGCTGGTGTAAAACAAATGCTGAAAAACGCTTGATTGTTTTGTTTGGTCTTTTAAGGTAGTCAAACCTATACAGCTGTTACACATACAAATATTTTAGTTGAGAGAGAGGTGTGGGTTCCAAAATAAAGTTTTCTATGGTGAGCTGCCCAGTCTATGGAAGACAGTCTTGTTCCATATACAGAATGAACAATAGACTTACTGAAAACTACTTCTGTATTTGATCCAATTCAGGATTCCTTGTGAATGGAAGGATAATCAGTAATTTTTTCTCACTGTTTAATGAGTGTCGGAGCACTCTGGAAATCTTTATCTTTACAGAATTCCCAAAAAGCACTGATACTCCAATCTACAGGTATGTCACTAAAGAGTAGGCATCTGTTCAGAAAGTGTCTAGGAGTTTTGGCTGTCTGGTTAGAGATATCAGGAATATTTTTTGCCGTGGTGGGTGATGATTTTTACCAGTCCAAGCTTGGCTGTCTGTAATTTCAGGCATTGTGATGATCACTTAGCTCTTTGCAAGTTTGGGACTGCAACATTCTGAGTTAAATGCGTTATGAAACGGTGAACACACAATTCATTTGTTTTAAGTACTGTAATCCTTTTCTGTTTCTTTCTCTTTTGTGTCCCATCCCCCTCCACCTCCTTTAAAGTTACTGTTTCAGGCCCTTTTGACCAGGAATTTCTATTTCAAATAATTTTGCATTGCAGGATCTTACTCAATGGATTCTATTACCAGCTCTGAATCTAAGTTAAAAATATACTACATTCCCACCATATTCATTACAAAGGCAAGGATAGTCAACTGACTGTTCTCTTTTTTCTTATGTGTTCTTGTTGCAGTTATTCCTTACAGCAGAATAATATTTTAGTGCCTGATGTCAAGCATTCCAGATTTTCACAGTTTGTGCTTTTTAGAAGTGTCTGTTTCATTAATAATTGTAAGAGTATCTGTGTATTTCCACAATTGGACTGAATTAATTTGTTTTGTTTGCCAAGGTCATGAGAGAGAGGCAGAAGCTTTTAGTCTAACCAACTCTTATTTCTGTTGTGATTTTTATTCAGTCTTCTTTCAAAATTGAAGACAAGTCATAGTTAATGTTATTTACAGGTCTGAACGTTGCCTGAGAAAGACAGATGATGAACTGTGTAAATTGACCAAGTCTTCTAAGGAACCAGAAAAAACTAATGCTGTCACTTTTAGAAGGCGAGAGCTGCAGAAAAAAGGTTTGTAGTAAGCAGTCATCTGGCAGTTAAGTATGAATTTTGGAGAGAGTTGGGATATTTTCCATTTTTACTCTAGTATTATGAGGAGAGCACAGAAATAAAGTAGGTATTGCACACAGTGTATGTGTTTCCCCAAAATGCAGTTTTTTACAAATACAGTAATAATATATCAAATGCCTGGTTTTAAATAGCAGTAAAGGTATGCTGAATCAAATCTGTGGAAGGAAAATGGAACTGAGGGCAACCTCACTGCACTGTTAAAATCTTATTTTTCTAAAAAGTCTTACAAAAAAGAATGTAATCCATTAAGATGGTCAAATGGTTTGTGAACCCTGCTAAAGTATTCATGCTATTTGACAATATTTACTTTCACTGCTGAAGAGATATGATCTCTGTGCTCAGTCTCCAGGGATGGTGTACTGTCTTTTTATATTGGTTAGTAATATTGCAGATTACAGGAAATTGAGAATATAGCATTTGGCAGAAGATTAAAGAAAGGCTGTGGAGTATAAAGTGCTAGTTCTTGCTTGGAAGGGAGCTACGAACTTGGTTATAACCTTATCTAATTATGCAAAAATAATAATTTGAGGGAATATGTTTTCGCAGCCACACACAAATGAAAAAGGAAATAACTTATTGTGGAGGATACCTGCTTCCATGCATTTTATGTAAGACATAAATGCTACAAAGAAATGTAAATGTTTTTAAGGATAATAGGTTAAATTACTTTTTTTTTTTTTGACACAGAAAACAAGCACTGTGGTGAACTGGAGAAGAGGAGCAGACACATGAACAGCACTACTCTTAGTCAGAAGGAATCAGGCTCTTTTGATTCTGAGAAAAGGAAAAGAAGATATAGTGGCCATATTTCTGATGATTGTAATACACACATTCCAGAAAAAACACTTGTACTCTCTGTAAGTTGCACTTAATTTTAAAGTATGTGTTTGTGTGCACGCATTCACACACACTTCAGTAGCAGCAGCAGCAACCTATTTATTTCCCAAATAAAAGAATTATGCTAATAAATGGGGTTTTTCATACAGGCATATTAGCAGGTATTACCTGTTGAGAGAAAGTAGTTCAGTAATGCATCACAAGGAGTGAATAAATGCATTTCTGTCCACATCACCACAGTATGCTTATTGTAGCAGAAAGGTTGTGAAAGTTGAATGACAGTGTTTCCTTCAGACAGGAGTATGGATTAAAACAATTTTGAAAATAAGGCACCTAGCTACTTAAGTGAAGCTTCTTTCACAGATGATCTAGAATTAGGGACTAATTAGGGACCATAATAGCAAAATTGCAAAGTATACCTAACGTTATTGAAATCTTGCAGATGTCATCTTTTTCCTTCCTCCTTAGTCTGTTGTACTGTTCCCTAAAGTAGGGAAGAGTCTTCTCTTCCCTTCTCTTCTTATCCCTCATTAGGATTTGAAAAGTACCACACCAAATAAAAGACTGAGGGAATCAGTCAAGTAAAAGTGTGATTTCTGTTAAAGCATTTGAATGCAATAAAGGCATCTCTGTAACCTTGATTAAAACCCTGCAGAGACAGGCAGTTACCTAACCTGTTAAACCCAGTTGACCAAGCCACCCTTTTGGAAAGTAAAGAGCAGCACTGTTTATTGGTCTTTTCCTGTCTGACATGGAAAGAGCTGCTAAAAATCAGAAGCAGTTCCTTGTTCAGTTTGAATGGGGATCATTGTAGACTTCTAAAAGGTTGTCCCTCATGCCTTCGTGTAATAATCTTTGGAATATGAGGAGAGAGAAATTATGCTGAATTGAGCATTAAATTTCACTGTGTTAAACTATAATTATTTTTTCTAGCACATAGCTAAGTCTGAGTGATCACTGATGTGAACCATCTAAAAATGTCAAGAAATAAACTTATATTCTGTCTCTGATTCCTGTTTCTAGGTAAAGCAAAGTTTGAGTTCAACTCAGTCTTCTGGCTGCAGAACATCCTGTGAGGATGGACAAGGTCGCAGATCTAATACTATTCTGGTGCCAGATTGTCCAGCAGAGAGAGACTCTAAAGACACTTCCACCCACAAGCACTTAAGGTCTGCTCACAGCCACACAGAGGAATCTGACTCAGAGTCTCCTCCCAGAAATTTGTCAAAGAAGCAGCTTTCTGCCAGCAGTGAGGATGTGATCTCACCACAAGTTAGTACGCTCAGGAAATTAAAGATGGACAAATCACAGTACCTGACCAAGCTGCGGAACAGAATCTGCAGGGGTAATCAGCAACTAGTTTCCATTGACCCAAGTATGTACTGTATCTGTGCTGATGACAATTACTGGTGGTACACTTAAGTACTAGGAGAACTTGAGCTTCACTGGCTAGTGGAAACATGGAACAAAAGGTTGAAGACTGACAGCATGTTGTAGTGCCTTGTGTAGGTTAGAGAACAATGCCTAATGTCAGTGTCCTGTACCTGAGAAACAGGATAGACAGCAGGATTTCCAAATTCTAGTCCTCATTTCTCAGCTGATTTTGTGGCTATGGAAAAACTAAGCTTTTACTTTTTAATGATTTTTAAATGGAGAAAGTTGTTCTCTTCTTTGAAGCAGCTGTGTCCAATTTCGTTTAATAGCCAATTAATTTTGATGATCTGGGATAAAAGGTGTTTGTAAAGATGCAAAGCAGTGCTTGTTGCATACAATTCCATGCACACAGATCTTGACTGGTTTGGACAGTGTACTTTTAATATCACGTATTGCAAGACAGAATTTTTTAGTTGTCAGAAATCCACAAGGAATGAAATATTCTCAAGGCTGTACTTTGTAGTATATGTATCCTTCTTTTTTCCTTTTCAGTTATCCTTTCCAGTGATGATGAAGATGGACCTTCTGAACCACAATGCACAGATCTAATGCAGGATAATATAACTGAAAATAAAGGAACAGAACAACAGTATGAGTTGTGTTGCTCAGCCAAGCAATTAGAAGACAAGATGAAAAGTCGCACAGAGCAGGTAGTCCAGGTTTTGGCCTATGTATTGTTATGCCAAGCCTTTAATTTATTTCTGTAATGTTTGTTATAGAAAGTGATTATTATGGTCCCAGCCACAAGCAGAAGCTGCAGTGATTTATTCTATCTATTTGACAGATAGAATTCTAGACCGTTTTCAGAGAATATCTCTGGTTCTGAAGCTTGGGTGTTTCTGCAATACACAACGTATATCCTGTTTTGAAAATAAACATTTGGAAATGTTTAATATCAGAAAACAGGAAGGATCAAATTGTAATCTGAGCTAGAAACAGATATGATGAAGATACACTTGTGGAAAAATTTTTCACACTATGTTTTGTGATCATAGTTTCTTTTTGTCATCCAGTCCTCTGTTGTAATTCAGTGCATGTAGAAGTTCAAGGATCTTTGTTGACAGCAGACAGAGATAGGAAAGGGAGCTCTACCCTATCTGGCTAGCTGTAGAACTTGAATCTACAAGTAGCCATAAAGGTTGTTGGACCTGTTTTAGACTTGATTAGCCTTTGGCTGCTTGCTTTGACCTGGATCTGTGTTATCTCTGTAATCCTGAAACAAGTCAGAAGAGCTATTGCTGCCTCTTCTCGCAGATTGAATTGAATCAGTTCAATAGTAAGCATTGAACTGGATCCTGAATCTTTGATATGAGAAGAAGGGTGTTATTTTGTTGCTTTGTTGTCTGAGTTTTTGCTAATTTAGAACCAAGTCAAAAGCACAGATCATGTCTTAGTAATGGAGGTGTAGCAAGATAATGTTAGACCCTTAAGGACATTGTCAGTATGTAATAACATTTAGAGCTTTTTAATATTAATTTTTTATGTGGAAACTGGCTTTGGGAGTCAGTTCTTACAAGCATGAAGAAACATATTCCTGAGGTTACAGGAGGGGCAAATCTAACAAGTCCTATAGTAAATACACTTTTTTCCCAGTTTTTAACAGAGTCAATTGAAGATAAATGTGCCCTCAGCTTACCTTCTGGAAGCACACCTAGAAAGCAGATGAACCTGGCACTGGATGTTGAGTTTGATAGAC
Source organism: Grantiella picta (assembly GCA_013397955.1). Taxonomy (NCBI): domain Eukaryota; kingdom Metazoa; phylum Chordata; class Aves; order Passeriformes; family Meliphagidae; genus Grantiella; species Grantiella picta. The sequence continues at coordinate 850,260 of VZRM01002588.1, read as the reverse complement.
TACACATTGGGAAATTTAAGTGTTTATCAACAGGTCCTGCCACGGTAAGTTGTTTTATTATGATATTTTGTGAATATTTAAAAATTAAATCTCTGGTTAAACAAAGTCAGTGCTACTTAGTGTGGAAGCACAGAGTTTTTATTATTGTTGCATTGAATTCCTTTGGCTAAACAATGGAATGTGTGGTACATCGTCTTGTACGTTTGGATTGCTCTCAGTAGGAAAGCTAACTGTGGCCACAGTTTTCACATGTAAAGGTTCTGTATAAATGCTGTACTGCAACACAAGTCATACTGAGGAAGTTTTTCATGCATTCTAACAGAAAACAAATACCACTTTAATGGCCAGTTAATGTCACTTAAAGACCAATTATTTTTCTCAGAAACAGTAGCCATGTTCTAAGAAAGTAGTCCATAATGATCAGAGTCAAGATAAATACTATGCTCTTGCCTTTTAAACAGAAAATTGCTTGCTTTGTGGCTTCAGAGAGCATAAAAACATACTAAAAGCAGTATAGACAATGTGCTACTCACAGGGTGTAGAAACATAAGTGAAGATGTGATTTAAACGCAGCGCCAGCTCAAGGAGTTACAACAATTCTTTGACCAGGTTCATTCTCTATATTGCAATAGAAGAAGAAATGTTTGAACCTGCTAATCTTGTTTTGTCTTCAGAAAGACATTTTGAAATCTTGGATTGTAATAACTATTTCAGCTTTTCACAAAACAGCAAAAAAATTACAAAAACGTTTGTAATTTCCTAAATTTCTTAAATTAATAGGCAAAAGTAATTTGAAGGATGAGTTGAAAATATTTTAGCAGTAATGGTGTTAGGTATAAAGTAGAAATCTCCCTTGGGAACCACAACTTTGTGTGTACTGTGGTAACACAGGGGAAACCTCCTTTGTCACTATGTATAACCTTTTGTCAAAGTGACAATAAAGCACTCTCTAGCAAAGTCTCTTTAACATAGCAGCAGTGCAAGTGGAGTCTTTAAAGGCCTTTAATTCAAAGATTAATGTAAAGTAACACCCCGGTGTTGAACTGCTTCTATTGTGTCCTTATTTCAAGTAGTGCATTTGACAGCTTCTCACTGGTTGTTTAGCGCCTTCTGTCCCGAGTCTTAATCTTTTCTCTTATTCTTTTTAAGGAGGCCACAGGCAGTTCTGCAACTTTGTGCTTATTTCTCAGTGCATAGCATTTCTGAAAGTTACCTGCGGACGTTTAGGTTCTGCAGTGTCTTTAGGAATGTTGTTTTAGGTGAAAAAGGCAATATGAAGTCTCAAACTAAGCATATTTGACTTAAGCTTAATGGTGTGTTCCAACCCAAATGATTCTATTATTTTCAGTTTATTTCACTATAAGATGTGCAGAGAATTAAAAATCCTTATATTGTTTCAAGCAATTTGTAAAAAACAAACTAACTTAAATTTTTTTAAACTTATTTCAGTTTACAATGAAAAATATTGTGATCCCATTTCAGGGTAAGAGAATTTTCTTTAACCTTCTCATATCTTTAAAGGATTGCCTTAAAATACTAAGTATGTATGTCTGTCATGAATAATTTATAATCTTAGCTGCTTTCACAAAGACATTGGTAATTTTTAATTATGTTTTTCAATAAGTAGAAGTTTTGTAGTCTTTTGAGGAAGTATTAATAACTTAGCAGCTTTTACAGTGAAATTGTAGTTTTAATGGCTTGCCTCCCATATTCTTGCAGGTCTTAGGTGTTGAACTATATTAATTATGACTATATATGTTTTTGAGGTGAAACAATAAAATTTTCAGGTTAGGGATTTAGACCCTTAGGTTTACAAAAATGAGTTGATTAGAGCCAAAAGGAATATAAGAGTAGCTTTGCATTCAGATGATTTTCCTAAGATGATATGTGATAGGAAAAGGTTTGTGAGCAGTTCTGAGTTAAGTTGACTTGAAAGCAAATAGGAATCAATGATTTGCAGTATTCTTTTTTCCATATTTGTAAGTATTAACTGTGGTTATGTGGAGGAAAACAACGACTTTTTCCAGGATGAATTCTGCATGTAGGTGTTTAGTTTTATGTGTTACAATTTGATAACTTTGTTTTACACAGTTTTATGTAACTGACTTAAACATTTGAATTCTCAATATTTTATGCAATGCAAGGAGTGAAATCTATAAGTACTGTGTTAATACATTCTAGTCATAACCTCTCAGCATGTAATTACTGTAACATGTATGACTTGATCTATGGCTGAGTATGGTTCTTTTGAATTCTATTTTCTACAGTGTTTCTTAAGAACATTCAGTTGACAGTGGATACTCTGGATCTGAGAAGATTTGGCTTGTGGAAAAGTGATGGTGGCCGTTCTTCAACAATTATTTTTCTGTGGTTGTCTGTGGATTATGTAGAAAAGATTGAAACCCAAATGGGAAAGTTGGTTACCAGCAAGCCATGTGAGTAATCACTTTCTGTAAGTGCAATGAAAAGGTCTAATATATGGCGTGTCAGTAAGGTGGTTGTTTTACAGGTGTGTTTTTTGAATGCAGAGGAAAGCCTTATAGCATTTTAAAGATCACAGAATCAGAGAATATGCTGAGTTAGAAGGGACCCATCAGGATCATTGAGTCTAACTCCTGGCCCTGCATCATCCCAAAGAATCATACCCTGTGCCTGAGAGTGTTGTCCAAACACTCTTGAACTCTGTCCAGCTTGGTGCTATGACCACTTCCCTGGGGAGCCTTTTCCATTGCCCAGACACCCTCTGTATGGAGCATCTTTTCTTGATATCCAACCTAAACCTCCCCTGACCCAATTTCAGGCCATTCCCTGAGGTCCTGTCACTGTCACCACAGAGCAGAGATCAGTGCCTGCCCCTCTGCTTCCCCTCATGAGGAAGTTGTAGCTGCAATGAGGTTCCCCCTCGGTTTCTTCTTCTCTAGGCTGAACAGACCAAGTGACCTCAGTTCCCAGCCACTCCTCAAATGAATTCTCCTCAAGGCCCTTCACCCTCTTTGTGGTCCTCCTCTGGATGCTCTCTAAGAGCTTCATGTCTTTTTTCATATTGTGGTGCCCAAAATTGCACACGTACTCAAGGTGAGGCTGCACCAGTGTAGATAGGTTGGTTAGTTTTGCATTTCTAAAATGCCTCACTGTACTTATATTTGAAAGAAAAAAATCCGACAAAATGTGATTCAAAACTGCTGCTATTTAATAAAAAGTCCCCAAAATACTGTTCTACTGTAGCCTATGTCAGAAGGCCTTCTGAAACTAGACTTGTGTACAGAGCATCTTGCCCTTTAAAATATATGGATGTTTAAAATATCCTTACTCTTGAGTATTGAATATGGTGTACAAAAGGCTTGGCAAGTAAAGATTGAGCTGATCTTTGTCAAGAATGCAGTGGGCCATTGCATTATTACTATAAAGAGGGTTTCCACTAAAGGCCAAATGGACTATTTTGTCATAGGACATTATAGACTTGCTGTATTTAGTTTTCTAGCATGAAGCTCTGCAAAACAGTGTATAACTTTGGCTCATGTATCCAGAATGGCACAATCATACAAGGTTTTTATATAAGCAGAATCATTGCAAGTGGCATCTATGAAAAATATCATGTCAGCATTGTCTGTGTGACATTTAATAGCATGTATTCCCTATACAGTCACCACCAATGAAGAAAAATTTTAAGTAATGGTCACTTTACATAAGGAGTACAAGTAGTTTGAAGCAAAATACTGCATGAAATTCTAGCAGAGAGTGACCTTTAGCTGATGCAAGTGTATTGAAGTTACTGGTACCTTCTGCAGACACAGTTCCCAGTGAAATGAGTGGAATGTGAATGTGAAAATGGGGGTCATCTTTTAATCTTAGGTTTGTTTACCTTGGTTACATTCTTGTTGGAGAAACCTTCAGGAGTTTTTATTGAATTTCTATATTTGCGTGTTTCACGCCTTTTAATTTACATAGTAATGTAAATGTTTTGACATGTTTTTAGACACGTTAAAAATCAGTGATGTTTTTGCGGGTTGTGCAAATGGTTACTATGATTCTGCTCTGCTGCCTTAGTGTGTTAATATTAGAGGAAAATATATCATGGTGGATCTGACAGCCTAAGAGGGGTCAGAGGAGTTCCTCAGCTGGGAGGGTTAGAAAGGATTTTTTAAGACAATAGGATAAGCTGTGCTGGTCCATGCTCATGGCATGGCCAGACAAGTGCAGTGAACAGCGAAGTACTTAGATGTGACTGGTCCTTATGCCCTTAACCCTCTCTTTTCCCACACTACTCTTTCCCTCAATTGCCTAAATGTCTCTCTTTACTGCCTTTATGTCTTTGCTCAAACAACCTATATTAGGTCCCGTGGAATCCCAAAATACTCTTTCCCTACATCCCATCATGTGTGCTGTACATCTCAGCAGCAACCCCCTTTCAGTCCAGGAAGTGCTCTGACATTGACTTATCTTGATGGCTTTTGAGTCTGGACCCTTGGGCTGAGACTCTCCTGTGACCGCCCTGGGAAGGGCCCCAATTGTGTCTTCCTCACAGTCCTGAATTTGGCTTCCTACCTGCCATTTTGCTGCGCTCCTCTGGGCCTGTCGAAGTGGGACTTCTGTGGGCTGATGGTCCCTGTGATGAATCTGGCAGGGTATTTGGGCTTCTCCTCCTGCCATTGTCTGAGTTCCTTTGTGGGGGTTCAGAAAAGTTTCTATCACATAATCTAATAGCTAATATTATCTATTCTCTCTTTTTTCCAGGCAAATCCAGTGAATTTGTGTTTTTTGAACTGTCTCAACCACTCACAGAATGGGAAGAAGACAGACTGACTGAAGTGATTACAGCTGTGAGCAGGAGGAACAGAGCACCAGATCTTGCTGAGTTTTTGTCTTTGAAACAAGCATTACCCTTGCTTAAGGATGTTTCTCCTGAAGAAAGTTCTTTCATTAATTACAATAAGGATCTACTAAAGCAATGCACACCAAAAGAGAGTACCTCAGATGCTCATGAGTCTGCAGTTCAGGTTAGTGACTAGCTGTTGCTTCATTCGTTGCCACTGGTTGGCATTCACACATTGTAGTAAATTTTAGATCAGCCTTCTTTCTTAATTCATAGCTCAAAAAACATCAGTCATGGTTACTCCAAAATTAGCAGTTGCCTAGATTGTGTCCACAGGGAGAGGGATAGTTTGTAGACCTCATCAGTAAGTGGCAAGTACCAATGCTTTAGATCGATTCATGGTTGTGTAAACTTAGAACCTCAGGTGTGTTCTGCCCTTGTGGTGTCTCTAGGGCAGCCAGCAGGATGAGTAATGGAACCATTTTTTTGGTTGAGATGGAAGTGCAGGAGAGGAGGAGATATGTAGGTTGTCCGCCATATACCTCTAGATGTACTTGTGGGATCTCCACAGCTTGAAAATGAGTGATTCTTCAGATTGCTGGGGAGATGAGTCTGTGCAATGTGTTGTCCTGGTTTAATCTCTTGAGTGAATGTCTAAATACAACCCCATATCGTTGTTATTTCAGAAATTACTTATCTTTGTTCCCACCAGTAATAAGCTGAGAGACAGCAGATCAATCTGGTCCATGAAACTGGGGACTTAAAAAGGAAGCCAGACAACTCAAATCTGTATTGTTTTTAGGCAAATTGTTCAAGGACTAGATTTTCAAACCTTCCAAGCATACACTGCTCCTGGTAATATAGTCTGATACTCATCTTCACCCTCTCAGGTCATGTTTCCCCAAAACCGTTTCTGAGTCACTTGGCTAAATAATGCTTGAACAGTTTTAGAGAGAGATTATGAACTAAGATCTGTTACCATTTTAAAAAAGATTATTAAATTTTTCGTTGTCTAAACAATGGCATGTTTGCCCAAATGCTGACATTTATACTTCGGATCTGCAGCAAGAGTCCTCTCCAGTGATGCAGGGGTACTCCTTGGGCTTTAGGCTTGGGTTTTGTGTGTTGTGTTTTATGTATCAAGCTCTATAATGCTTTTTGCTATTGCTTGTGTTTGTTCTGGTAGGAATCAAGCCTAAAAGTGATCAGGCCCAGTTATGCCCTTGCAAATAAGCAGAATAGTGGCTGCTATTCTATCTCTTTGTCCTCTGCACTGAATGAAGAATGGAAAGAAGTAAGAGAAATGGGAGCGGTTAAGAAGTAAGTGCATTTCATATAAATGAGAAGGGGAAAATATAAGACATTGAATAAATAAATTATTGGAATAAAAGCCCTCACTTAACTGCCATTCTCTAGTTGATTTCAAAGAGTTTTATGAAAGTCACTCTTGAAATCTAAAGTATCAGCAAATATAAGTGTAGTTACCTGTTAAAAGACAAAATTGATGTGCTATAGGATGACAGTCTCAGATCAGAGCAAATCTGATCTATGACTAATAGGTCATATCATGGGTGCATCAATGGAGAGGTAGGGATCTCCTGGGTTCTGCAAGTGTCCATCTAAGTCTATCTTAGCAGAACTTACTAACTTAAGCTGAGCCTCTTATAAAATCTGAACAATGTTTTCTTTTACTGTTCTGTCACTCTATTTATAACCATGTTTCCTCTAGTATTTCTTCACATTTTGTATAGCCATTTGTCAGATACTTTGATCAAAAATAGAAACACAAGATGAAGGTAAAAAATGTCTGTTTCTATCGAAGTTTCAGTGTGCATTGGAGTGATACTTCTTTTGTAACACCTAGCTGGTGGAGGAAGAAATTTTTGAGAACTACTGCTTTTAAAAGGTTTTCTAGAAAATCTTCTACATATGAAATAGCCGTACTCAGCAACCTCACATAAAACAATGTCACTGTTACACCATGATTTTATGTTTTCTAGTTTAATTGTTTATCCACCCCCACCTGCAAAAGGAGGACTGGGAGTCACAAGAGAAGATCTAGAGTGCCTAGAATATGGAGAGTTTCTCAATGATGTCATCATTGACTTCTATCTTAAGTAAGTAATCTCAGTCCTTCTTGTACCCTTCACACTCTTTGGGGTGTGATGTGGACTTGAATGTTACTGGAAATGTTGGTTACTATATACAACAATTTCAGAAGTAACAATGTGATGAATTTGTGCCTTGAAGTCTTTAAAAAAAGCTTTTTTTGTGCTCTTAGCAGTTTCATTTGTTTTAATTTCATTGGTTTTGTCCCTCTAAAGGGATTTGATAAAATCCAGACAGAATAACTGGCAGAAAAAAGTTTTTTGGTGACCTTACAGAACAGAAAGTGTTAAGTAGGCAGTTGAGAAAAGTAGAGGGTCTGTAGTAGTATTTTAATTACTAAGTTTGCATGAAATGGAGCCTCCTCTGCCATTCTGTGCAATTTCAGGTATTCTGATGCAGATCTGCAGAAAGGAACACAGCTGATACATACTGAGGAGGTTGTGCTTGGCTTAGCTACTCCAAGCCATCCTGATAAAGTTGCTTGTGAAAGCAATTTTTCAAGAACTGACCTTGTGGCCACTAGTACCTAAAGTTGTGGTTTATTTTCACTCTGCTGACTTAGACCTAAGAATTCTGGTTCTTTTGAAGGTTGTCAGCAGGAATTCCATTTCCTTTGTCGTCCAGATGGATGCAGGAGCTGTGATGAATAGGAAGATTTGTCTAGAGAATTGGAAAAGGAAATGTGTAACAGAATGTTTCAATGGGGTTTGAGAGCAAAGTCCCTTATATTTTGCTGTAAATTAGAACCAAATAATGTATCATGGTCCTCTGAATAGCTGTAGCTTCATCTCAACAGAAAAGGAAGATTTAAATAAAAGAATTTAATGCGATTGTTGCAGAAATCCCACTGCTTTTAAAATTTGTTAGACTTCCCACATGGTCAGTTTTCATTCTGTTGCAAGCTGTATCATGTATGACTGTTTTGCACAAATCACCAAGTGAAGCTGGAGGATAACTTGTGTAGGATAACTGCAATTATGAGAGCTTTGGCCTTCTAGAATGACAGAATAAACACTGAAGCTGATGTTCATAGTAAAATTATCAGCAGTGAAATAATAAGTACTTAGCTTTCACATGCATAACCTGTAAAGGTGAAATGGACAATGTAACTGACCTGTTCCATGCTTTTTGATTGTATAGGGCTATAGCACTCCATAGATTAATACTTGGTTAGATTTTCAAGTCTCTTTTAATTGTAAGGGCTAGGTACCTAACTTTCAAAATAAATTCAGAAGCTTGAAAACTGGAGAACAAATCAGGGACAAAATATAACTGTTTTCTTAGTTGTTGCTTGGCTGTTCCATACTGCGATGATGTGCACCCATGTGATTAGTTAAAATAGAGAGAAAAGTTTGGTGTGATTAGTGGCTGTGAAGGCAACTGATTCTAAGCATGAGTACAGTAAGTAATGAAAATAACTGTCCTTTTTTTTAGCAGTAATGGTACTTTCTAGAGAAAGAATTTAATAATTTTCTTGTTTTTTCTTTGGTAGATATCTGTTGTTGGAGAAGGCACCACAGCATGTTGCTGACCGTACACACATTTTTAGCAGTTTCTTCTACAAATGCCTGACCAGGACAGAAAAAAACTCTGAGGGGGATGTCAAAGTTTCGTAAGTTCATTTTAGATGCCTTTATGACCTGAAACAAGCAATCTGTTGATGCCACTTGGAGGTTCTGGAGATCAGCTACTAATCAGCACATAAAATAGTTTTTGGTATTTTCCTATATGTCATAACTCGAAATTTAAGCATACTGGTGTTTTTCCTTAAAATCAATGTGATTCATACTGAATATGAATGAAAGTGTTATCACCTTTCTCCAACTTTATCGATTTACATCAGACAATTATTTTATATTTTTATCATAAATGCATAGTTTTGCAAGACATGCATCATTTTAAGAAATTATGCTACTAATAATATTTTTAGATTCACCACATATTTAATTTTTACATATTGGTAATAAATTATTGACCAAATTTTAGTAAAAATATTTTGTTGCACATCAAGCTTACATATTTGTTTTTTAACACATGAGCTCGCTGAATTGGAGAGTTTCACAAAAAGATATCATTAGCATCCCAGGAACCCTGTATCACGTTGTGTTTTCTGCTTCCCTTCTGAAAGGTAGAAGCATTCTTAGCTCACTTTTATCTCCTTCTCAATACTGATGTTTGAGAGCAAAGCCACCAACATTCATTCTGTTTTCATAGAATCACAGAATCATTTCGGTTCGAAAAGACCTCTAAAGTCATAGAGTCCAACCATTAACCCAGCACTACCAAGTCCACCACTAAAACACGATCCCAAGTGCCATATCTACATGTATTTTAAATACCCCCAGGCCTGGTGACTCAACCGTTTTCATGGGCAGCCTGTTCCAGTGCTTGAAAAACCTTTTGGTGAGGAAATTTTTGTAGTAGCTAACCTAACCCTCCCTCAGCACAACTTGAGGCTGTTGCCTCTTGTCCTGTAGTTTGTTACCTGGGTGAAGAGACTGACACCCACCTCAGTATAACACCTTTGAGGTTGTTACAGAGATCAATAAACTTATCCTTAATAAGCATTATCATTCAGCTTATTGAAGGCTCTTTTGCTTCTTTCTGAAGTGATTATTTTTTTCTTCTGTTATCCATTAAGTCCCCAGAGTTTTCATTCTCCTGACAAATGAGGCCACCTGCACAAAGATATGTGTGTGCCATCTTGTTTAGGTGACAGTCACTGCTGTGGGAAAACTGTGTTGAAGGGAGGAAAAATGAGACTTCTGTAATATTCACAAAGCTGTCTTGAAAATTCATGTAACTGTTTGAAAGAATAACTTCCATGATTTTACTGTCTTCTGACTTTGAATGTTCTGAAGTGAAGACAAAATTGTGCATGATAAGAATGCTGTTGTGCCTTGATCTGATTCCTGTTTCAAGGCTGGACTGTCCATAATCTTCTTGAGGAACAGGAATGGCATTTTTAATTTACCATATTTCAAGGACTGTAGCTTTTCTGGATTAGAAAATAGCTTTGAGAATTCCAGTTTTGTGTTTGGGCTAGATACTCATCTGGTGACTACAGATGGTGTGGGTTGTTAGTTTGTTTCAGTGGGGATTTTTTGGATAAATGGATATTGAAAAACTTGGCTCTGTACTGCTGTAAATGAAACGACTTTCAACAGATATAGCAAGTTAAAGACCCTTTACTTCACTTTGTTCACATAGCTCAGGCACTGGATTGATAAAGTTCCTTTTATAGGTGCTTTCCCAGTTTGTAAACAGGCCTTCTCCTTTGAAGTTTTCTAGAGTCATGTAGCAGAGGAAGTTTGCAACAAATCTTCACTTAGTGCTGGTCCTTGCAGAGTCCAGCCTGGTTTTCCACTTCTCACTCATTTTCTCCCACTCCTACTACTCTGAAGTTGTGTTTCTTAATTAAAGGTGAGGATGGAATCACAATGATAATAGTGATGTCTGCTGAGTAGAGTGAATTTTGCTTTCAGATCATATTGGAGCAAAGCTCTGTGAAATGTTGGTTTCTATTCCACTTGTGCAAGCTAAGAAAGCTGAAAATCTAAACTTAGGTGTCTTCTCCGATTTCTCCTGTTCTCCTAGTATTTTGTCCTCATGCTTCATGTCTGTAGAGCTGAAATGAAAATGTGTTCCAGCATTTAAATCTCAGGACTGGAGGGCATGTGTTTCACTTCTGTGTTTGCAACAGAAGTGCTGCATGACCCTGTGCAAGGCATTTAGCTTTTTCCCTTCAAAAAATAAGTTGTTTAGATACGCCTTTGGAAGTGATATTGTGAAGTTTAATTCATGGATGTTTTTAAATTATTACACATCTGTTTTTACACTGACTGGTGTTTAGATGAGGTTTTTACATTTAGTGTAGTAAATTAAAACTGTAAGAAATCCCTTCAAATCTGTGATTTTTTCCAGAAGAGCTTAAGATGGTTCAGAAATGGCTCATTAGTCACGTGGGCTCAATGCACAGTGATTTATTTTTAATCTGACTAGGAAATTTCTGTAGTAAATGAAAAACCCATTGAAGGACTGGGGAGATGTAGTAGTATTAATCCCTATGCCTTGCTTTAACTAAAAGGAACAAAACCAAACAATGATTGTCATTTATTTCTTTCAGAGAGGCACAGAGAAGACACAGAAGAGTAAGAACATGGACTCGTCATATAAATATCTTCAATAAAGATTATATCTTTGTGCCTGTGAATGAGGAGTAAGTCTGAGCTTTCAACACCTCTTCTGATATTTAAAGATTCTAATATTTGAATGTTGTGGTGGTAAAAATTTATGGCTGTAAGGCTGGATCATTGCACATAATAGATTAGATTTTGAAGAAGTAACACGTGGTCAGTCAACTTTGTACCTTTGGTTTTTGTTTTATCAAAAATTGCTGTTAGGTATTTTTCAGAATAATTTGTGTGTCATTATGATGATTCCTTTGCACTTAAGTAATATTTCTGTAAAGAAATCACAGCCACTCATAGTGTCAATAGATAAAAGTAGAACTTCCATAATCTCTGCCTTGGCCTGGTTGAATAACTGACCTGTACATGGAAACTCCTGTAAAACTAAATAGCCACTGAAAGGTACATAATGTAAAAGAGCTGTGGAAAGGGATGAGGCTAAAGATGTGCCACACCTTCAGCTATATTTAAAACTCGGATGACCATGACAGATTATTAGTATTTTTTTATTTTGGATTTTTGGTAAATTGTGAAATGGGTGCTCAAACAGTGATAAATTGCTGTGGTGGTTTTCTTGGAGTTTTTACAGGAATTGATACTTAATTTTGCTGTTATGCCACAATGCAAAGTAAAAAATGCATGAAAGGATTAGTATGAGACACCATTAGAGAAGGAACATGGCAGTGATGACTGTGTGTCACAGAACAGTTGTCCATGAGCTCTGAATATTATAAAAGCTTTTCATAGGCTTTTAAGAACCAAATGTTACAGAGTTCTGACATATATTCCTCCTTCTCCCCACTGCTGGGCAGGTCTCATTGGTACATTGCAGTTATCTGCTTTCCTTGGTTAGAAGAAGCTGTGTATGAGGACTGTCCCCATCAGAATTCATTATCTCAGTGGCCTCAGCAGTCTCCACTTCAGCCAGAGAGTAAGAACACCAGAACTGGTTCAGCGTTCTTCAAGGATGAAGAAGAAATGGATGATAACAGAAGTTTATTCTCTAAAGGTATGTAGTCTAGGAGAAAATTGTTAAGCCATAAATGGTTCTAATAGTGTCTTAATGTTTGAAGGAGGGAAATTATGTGAAAGATAATTTCTAAGACATCAAGACTGATGTAGTATGTTTTTATATTACCATGCATAGCAAGGACTGCAAGTTGTCTGCAACTTTGGAAAATATGGGAAGAGACATGTAAAATCAGTGATGACTGAAAATTTTTACTTGGTTTCAGTAAGAATTTTATCAGGAGGGAAGACCCTTAGTAACTCTGCTGTTTCAACATTCAGAAATGAATGTTAAAAATTGGCTTAGAAATCAGTTCTTTACTTTCATATTTTGAAAACTAATAATCATGAACTTGAAAATAAAAATATCTCACTTAGGAATTATTTCCTTAACATTTTTTCATTTGTTCTTTTTTACTAGGTGGCAATGAAATTGCTGCTTCTGCTTCAGTTCTATATTCAGCTATTTCTAAAGTAAGTGCCTTTTTGTACTGACAGAGAAAACATATTACTCAATTTCCAAAGGCTGTGAGACTTGAGCAAGTGATTTTGCATCATCTTTTTTGCAGTAGTTATTGATGGTTGCGTGGCCTGCAGCATGTGCAAGGCATTTTGAATTAGAATTAAGTCCTCCTTTGCTGAACTATTTGCTCTGCTATGTTTTCATCTGTTTTTAAAATTGATTTACCAGTTTCTACCTTTCTGAAATGAGAGCTTCTCTAACTACCTTTAAATTTATGACGATCTTAGTTTATAATTGTTGTTGGTTTTTTAAGACTTATTTTTATTTTCTTTTGTCTCAGATCTCCCTAAGTAATTCCAAAAAGCAGATTTGTAAAAGGTATGTTTCTGTTTTCTTTCTAATATTGTAATATTAAATTGTGAAATTCTGCAGTTATTGTCATAAAACCACAGCTGTAGGTACTTGTCCATTTTTACCACATAGGTCCAGATATTGATACTCTTGGTAATGTGTATGCAAACAAAATATTTTCTTCAGAAGTGTTGGTAATGAAAGACTGCAATAACTTGTTTGTTTTTCTTGTATACAGGCCTTGTATACTCATCTTAGATTCCTTGAAAGCATGTTCTGTGCAGAAAACAGTTCAGGTTTTGAGAGAGTAAGTAACCACAGTTTCTGTCTTTTAGCAATAGATGCTGCTGGTCATATTTCTATATTCAAAATAATTTTCTCTATAAAGGTATTTATTTCTAATGCTAAAGGGAAATCCATAAAGAGTCATGACAAAGGAAATTGTAATTACAATACAGAGGCTTCCATGAAAAGCCTGTCTGTGTTCTGCAGCCCACATATAGTGCAAAACCTGTAAAGGGGAGAATGGAGGAAAAAAATAGAGAAGGTTTTGCTGGTTTTGCTTTTGTGGGGGAAGAAATTATCCCATCCAGTCTAGTAACTGAAGGTGTTTTTAAGGGTAGAAAAAGACTTAAAATTAATACTTAAATTTTAATGATAATTTTCTAAGGGGCTGATATTCATTTTTTTGATGGCGTGTACAGATTTAGTGTTAAATTCATTCTTATGTGCAAAAATGTGGAAACTAGGCTGAAGCTGTCTAAAAGCTTGATGTATCAGTAGTTATAGTGGAATGGTATTTGTTTTGAGAAGTGAGAGTAAAGATTCAGTTTTGTATGTGGTAAGTATTTAAGTATTGGAAGAGTGTCCTAAAAACTTTCAGTACTTTTACACACTCCTAATGACTTTAATGTCTATCAACAACTTCTAAAAAAATTGTTAAATATCTGAAGCGAAATACAATTGTTCCTTCCTTTCTCTGTGGTATTCATTTCACCAAAAGGAACAAAATCTGTAAGCCAAATAGCACCACCTTCTTGTAAAAGTAAATTCTTCAAAATGCTATGTAAGAGTTAGATGAGATTTAGAAATTTTTGTGAAACCATCTTTTCCCTAAATAGAGGGGCCTCTCCACCATGTATGTCTTGGGAGGAAGAATGAAATAGCAATTTCTATTTATTTATTTATTGATAAAATCTCTGTTGGATGTATTTTTACTGCACTATGCCTTGAGCTATTCCTGAAGTTGAAACTCCAGAGTGCAGTTTCTTGGAGTTTAGAGGGGTCTCACAAAAAGTCAGAAAATGAGTGGAGAGCCATGGACTTGTGAGCTAAGGGGAGCTTGGGAAACAAACCTCTTATTCCTTCAATTTCCAGTTATACCCTGAAAGCAGAAGTTTAAGGAAACTGATGTGGGATTCTGTGACTTCTTTTCCTTGAGTTGATCTTAGTTGTGTTTTGGGTAGTGGTCAGGCTCAAACAAATTAATTACAAGGTCTACAGTCATAGGTTCTTGCAGTTTCTAGGGGATGTGCTTCACTGAAATGTCTTAATCTTTAAATTGTTTCATGTTTGATGCCTTTTCACAGTTTTGAGTTTCCCCAAAAGCTGTTTTGAGTGTTCTATATGTATTTTTATTGTCATGACTTCAAGGACTTGGTGCTTTTAGAAATCAAACAAAAGGTCTGAGTTAACGCATATATCTTTTATTCTCTAAAGTCAGACCTTGTGTTTGGTTTTTAGTAGCTCTGAGCCTTTGTAATTTTGGCTAAAGCCAGGAGAAAAATGTAGGTAACTATTGCCTTTGAAAACCAGACCCTTAGGTTTTCAGTCACATTTCTAAAATCAGCAGCCAGCCCTGAATGTGGGGTCAGTGAGTTGTTACTGAAGCACAAGAACAATAGAAAAACCTGGTAACAAATAAATCTTAATCATTGTAGAAGAATTTTCTTAGGGTTTTCAGCAAGTCTTTAAATACCTTGTGCACTATTGGATTGCAAGGGTTTTTTGCTGGCTTTGGAACGAAATTAAGTAGTGTCCCAAAAGGCACTGAGCTTGGGAGTTACTTCTCAAGTATTTCAACTGTTTACTTTCTTTTGTAGGTACCTTGAAGTGGAATGGGAAGCTAAACGAAAAACATACCGGGAATTCAGTAAATCAACAATGATTGATCTGTATCCCCGAGTGCCTAAACAAGATAACAGCAGTGATTGTGGGGTCTATTTGCTGCAGTATGTAGAAAGCTTCTTCCAGGTACAAATGCAAACTACCTTCTTCTTTACCCCAAATTACCTTAAACCACAAAAACCTATTTCTGGGCAGAATAGCCAGACACAAAAACACAAAAAGCCTGTGATGCAATGTCAAAAGTGACAAAGCCATTTGAGAAAGAGGGGATGAAACCCATTCTGAATAATGGCAGGGATCTTTCTGTCTTGTTTCTCCTAAGTGTCTATCCTCAATTTAATATGTAGGGCAGGAGTGTGCATATTAAATTGACTCCAAATACACCCAAATAGTTAGGGATATTGATGTGTCAATGTAAAAGCAACATTAAACTACAAGGTCAGAAACATTTGAGGATAGATGTGCATTGGTCTTTAAGTTGCTCTGCAGGTAGCAGCTTCTGCAGAGGGAATTGTTAAAAGGGCATGTGTAGAACTAGGGGAATCTTTCTTTTTCAACACATGCCTTTAAATATCTGCAGATCCTGTGCTTCAGGCATTGTGTTCTGGGGTGTCCCCAAGTCTTCCTCCCCCTGATCAGCACACACCCTTTGCTCTGTTCCTTGAATGGCTCTACATGTTTGATGACTCTGTGTGTGGTTTGCATTCTCTGAGATTCCAAAGCCTTGTGTGAGGCCTTGGGCAGTGGACAGGTTTTGCTTCTGTGGGAGAACAGACTGGCATTCCAAAGCACCTGTACACAAATCCACGCAATGTGGGGGTAGATTGGAGATCTGTGTGCAGTTGCAGGGCTGTGACCTTGTCGAGGTCATGGGGATGTTGTCAGATACATCATGTATCCAGCAGGAGTGCTGTGATGGATGGATACAGGCTCTCTGGAAAGCACAGGCACTGAACACAAGGAGATAGAGCTGTTCTTGATGTGGGACAGCTGGAATGCATGGATCTATGCCTAGGGTTGGATGAGGAGCCATCTGAGAGGTTATGGGTGGTGACTAAAGAGCAGAGTACCACGGGTGACATAGCAGAGGGCATCTGCTGTCAGCCACCTGATCGAGAAGAGCAAGTGCAGGAGGCCCTCTTTGGACAGGTAAAAGAAGCCTTGTTCACAGACCCTGGACCCTATGGGTGACTTTAACCTGACAGGTTCCTGGAGAGTTCCCAACCTGAGTGACAGGTGACCCAATGAGGAGAGGTGCCCTGCTGGAAGCCAGGAAGGTCTGGTTGGGGCTATAAAATTCCAGAAGTTCTTTCAATTCTCAACCATTGTCTGTAATAGATAGCTTGAGCTCTTGTGTAGGTAGAAAATGAAATTACTTACCAAAGCTTTTAAATTGCCCATTCTTAAACAATGAAGAAGCAAGGCTGGGACAAGGTGGTTGTGATCATGATGTCATGCAAATCATGATGTCTTTGCTTTAGTGCTTCACTTTATCTTATTTTATTCAAAGGAAGGAGAAGGTGAAATATAAGCATGGCAAAAGAATGAAGAGGGAAAGAAGAAAAAAATTTGGTTTTGGCAAATGAGATGTGATGTTGTGGTCTTACTGCCAAAGCGGCCAGGACCTCTCAGCTATTTCAATTTGCTGTCCTCTTTTGTTCCAAATTCTCCTTTTCTTGTGTCCTGCTAAAACTTTTATCAATGGTTTTACTTTTTGTTGTCTTCTATCAGAGAGACCAGCTCATGACAGGAAAAACACATGCCTGTCACAACAAAATCTCAACATGCTTAACTCCTGTATGCTTGATTCTTTGTTGTAGTGTGATCGTAATTATGTGTTTTGTGACTAAAAGGCATCTGTCCCTTGTAAGATATCACAAGTATCTCTACGTGTGTCAAAATACATGATGAGATCTGCCTTTAATATGTGTTAATACTGATGTATTTTTAAGAGAAGTGATGATAACCTGTTTGGTGTTTACCATGAGTACTTTTTGGTAGGGAGAGGCACATATATATGTGACTATGATGAAAGGACAGGAATTTGACTTGAAAGGCTGTCAGTCTTGTTTGGAAACTTGTTTGTGCCTCCTTGATCTCAGCAGCAGTGGAAGGGTTTAAAATTCTTTCTGAAGGTTGCATTAGGAAATTCATGCCATAAATATTCCTTTTTCTCTTGCCAGAATCCCATAGTTAATTTTGAACAACCTCTGCATCTGGAGAATTGGTTCTCTCGTCAGCTGATCAGAAGCAAAAGAGAAGAAATTCGAGACCTGATCTTGCAACTGCACTTTCAACAGCATAGTGGCAGCAGCAGCTAATATATCTAATAAGGCAGTGCTGGTAAAGGACATTGCTGTGTAAACTAACTGGAACTCTGCTTAGTGGTGTTTGGTTTCTCCGTGCCTTGCAAAGGGGAAAAAAAAGGCGCAAGGAGTGCTTCTTGTTCAGCATGTATTTATTTAAAGATTTTTTTTTTCCTCAATGGCGTTGTGTGGTCTTACAATGCTGGGAGGGGGAAGGGAGAAGGTTGTAGATCCGGGTGTAAATATGTAAGTTAAAGCTAATGCATATGGATTGTTAGTTGATTCTTTACTTGGAATATGAAAGCTGCTTACAGATATGTGCCACAAGGATGTAATCTTGGATCTTTTGGAGCCTGTTCTTTATAATTCTATCTAAACATGGATGTTCATGTAGGAGTCAGGCCTGAAGACAGGATTTGGATCCTGTGTTGTGTCTCTTGTTTTTGCAGCTGATACAGATAGAATGAATACTATGTATTGTTTTACTTCAAGGATTTAATATTGACTCTCTTTAGAGATGCATTTTTTGTTTTGTTTCTGATTGTATACAGAAATAATCTGCATGTGTCAGAAAATCCTGCCAAGCTTTGAGGCTGATGAGTTTTGATTATTTTTTTTTTTTAAATTATTTCCCTCCTTCCTAGCATTTTCATAAAAGTGTATTTCCATGAGTGGAAGACATTTGCTTGAAAGTGACTGTTGAAACACTTTGAAGTTGGGAGAGTATTTTTTTTTTGAAGTTTTTTTTCTTATCACATTTTAGAAGCAAACTTGCTCTCGAAGTACATACCAATACATATGTTTAGGCAGTAGATTTTTTAATGTTGTTAACCTGATTTTGGGGAATAATTCCTACAAATCTTAAGGCATCACCTGCATTAGCAAGGCAAGCAGGATGTGGCTTAACAACTTCAAATGTCTGAGATATTTTACTGAAAAATAAGATCGTTAAGATACGTAATTTATATATAAGACAAACAGGATTTGTACTTTGCTTAGAGAATTGGGTAAAGATGCTTGAATATTGAGTGTTTGAACTCAGACTCGATTTGATAAACTAGCACAAGTTTATCATTGTCTTAATTTGTATTTATGTCGTTTTTCCTTGAACACTGATCACATTTTGACATGTGCACTTTTTCTGTACTTCTTGCACGATAAAAGGTGACTGTTTTAAAAGGATGCTTTCTCCTGTTCCCCACTCTAAGTATCATCTCACCCCTCAGAAGGACTGTGTGTCAGATAACCACCAAAACCACCTGTGTCATAAAATAGTCTACAAAACCAGAGCTCTTAAAGCTGGAAGTACAATAGAGAGTTAAAATAAAAATTGAGGGCAACCCAAAGATGGGAACATTTTTATGTTATTGCAGAATTCTCAGGGCCTCTTCCCTCAAGACAACTCTGAAACCTGGCATTTGGAAAATCCGGTTATTACTTCAGATTCTGTACAGTCATCCAACACCCCTCCACATCCCCTTATTGTTTCTCAAACCAGGAACAATTTTTTTCTGGAGGAGAGACAATTTTAAAACAGAACAATTTGCTGAGCACAGTTGCCTTCTGTATAGCTGTGAGCAATGATTGTGTCTTTTGTCTTTGTTTCTACTTTAATTCTGTAGTTTGTCGCTACCCCTTCTTCCCCTGCTCCCCAACATCTTTCCCTCTCATCCCAGAGTTTGTGTCTTTCAGCACCTAAATCACAACACCAGCATTACTTACGAGAATGATCTGTGTATTTATTGTGAAACAAAAGATAAAATGCAGAAACATGTTCCCTTTCTCTACACCTTTTTTAATGGAATAATGTTTTCAGTTTTCCCTTATGAAAAACAGTTTGGGCTTTTTCTTATGGTAAAGTCAGGTTTTATCACCAAGTGATTTGTTCTTTTTTAGATTGACTGGTTTATAGATATTTAAAAGCAAAATAATGTATGCAATTTTCTAAATTGATTTTATAACACGATGGGATTGCCTTTTTAGATTTCTTATATATGTGCTATGAGAATGCCAATGCATTTGATATTAAAATTATCTCCAGAAGATGCTGAATGTGGTTGTTACCATTCTTTTCCCAGCTGCTACAAATAACCCATCTTACTGCATTTAATGTATATATACACAGTGTGCATCTCTTAACCCACATCTCACTCAGTGATTGTGGGACCATCAGGCACAATCCACCCCATTCCAGCCATTTGCATTTACTGGGAATGTGGCAAATGCTCAGAAGTGTCTGTGGAAGAAGCTACATTCCAGGTACCTTCATGCTTCCTTTTTATTTGCTAGAACTCCCCAAAGTTAACTTTTTAACCAAACTCACTCAGGAACCTTTTTGCACATCTGCATTTCCATTTCCTTTATTAAGCTCTGAAAATTAACTTAAGCTTAATTTAATTAAGCTCTGTTTAACTGAAATGGTGGAGTGACATGATATTTCAAAGCAAACCAGTCTCTGTAAGGTTCTTTACCCTAAGCTGTGTAATTTTTGTTTCAAGGCAATCAATTGTTTGCCCAAACACAAAATTGGGTTTTTAACCCCCAAAGTGTTAAATGTACCTGTCAGTTTCTTTAAAAGGAACTGGTGCATTCTGTGTGGGAGCAGAAAATGTGTTCCATGAAGACATCTGAGTCATAGAGATCTCTTTAAGGTACTGTTGGCAAGCACAAGACAAGAAGCAAGGTAGAAGAGAAGTAACTCATAGGAAGTAAATCTGCCAGGAAAAATCTAAAAAAAGACACCTAGTTTTCATAAAGAACTGGAGAAGTGAATCTGCAAGTATGATTTCTGGGTTTTATTTACATTTTAAGTATAGGGGACTACTATGTTTTAGCAATGAATTGCAGGCATGGATTAATTGCAGTCCATCTGGCCTTTTGTGGGACTTGCTTCCTGGAACTCGAGCCTGAGATGAGCTTGCCATACTCAGTAAATAGAACACCTTAGAAAATAAGAAAAACTGGAAAATCACAGTAGTAACACTTTTAGCTTGGTTAGGACAGAGAAGACAGAAGGAGAATATTCCTTCTGGCACCTCCCCGCCAAAAAAAAAAAAAAAAAAGAACCCAAAACAAACAAAAAACCTAAACCCAAATGAAGACAACTGTTTTCCAGATGGAAAAGCAGTAATTGTAGAATGAGACTTGAACAGTCTCAGGATTGAAAAGGTATTGAATAAAGCGAAGAGGAACAGTAATAATTCTGCCCAACCAAATTGAAGTTCAAAGAGATACAGACACTGTGATCATCTTTGACTGTTGAACAAGGCAAGAGATTTCTGGTCAGCAGTTCAGAAAAGGAGGAATGCTGGTAAGAGGTTTACATTACATGGACAGAGTTGATAATGAGGTGTGACATTAATTTGGTTGACCTCACTTCCTAATTTTTCTGCTCAAAATACTTCCCAATACTCTGTGATGGAAGAGGTGGCAGTAAAACAGGCTATGGTGGGCTGAATTTGGTCAGCTGGAAGTTTAAACAGCCTCAGAACTTGGGAGGTGTTCACCAGAGAACTCTTTAGGAGCACAAGCAAAAAGTGACAACCGTGAATGCTTGGCAACAGCAACCACAGAAACTGAACAAGTGAAAAGTTTTTGTCTAACCTAATTGTCTCTGCTAAACTGATTGGGAATTTTGTTGGTGAATCCTGTCAAGGGCTATAAAATCAGTTTCTGTGTCCAGTCATGGGAGATAATTTTGGTTCTGGATATTAAATGTCATGAGCTTGGAGATAGTGGGTATCTGCCATAATGGTGGTCTTTACTAGACGTATTTTCATTAAAGTATTCCTTTATTTTGCATTTTTTTAAATTACAGCTGGATTCAGCTTTTGGAATAGATTGCATTTGAAAAAACAGGGACATTATTTAGAGTGGTATGGGTGCTGTAGCAGTATTTCAGTGAGCATTACCCCATAAAGAACTGTAATTCAGCTAATCACATTTGTTACATGAAAAAACATGTAATTTCTTCTCAAAAATGCAAACTGTCAGGAAACTGTCTTAATTTTTGGAGCTACTGGGGTGGCCTTGCCATGTTGCGTCACTAACATTACACTTCCCATTTTTCGCATTCAGCAAGAATATGCTTTTTGCCAATAGTTTTGAGCAGATACAACTTGGCTGCTGAAAAAGAATTATACATTTTCTCATACTAAGTGTTACTGTAAAGGCTTTCATCAAGTCAAGGAAGGAGTTAAT
Source organism: Grantiella picta (assembly GCA_013397955.1). Lineage (NCBI taxonomy): Eukaryota > Metazoa > Chordata > Aves > Passeriformes > Meliphagidae > Grantiella > Grantiella picta. The sequence goes on along the minus strand of VZRM01002588.1, from coordinate 828,693 downwards.
TTTCCATAATTATTTTGGAAATCTATTGCAAGAGTTATTTTGCTTGTTTTAAGAAACTTTAAATGATTGTGCTTTTAGTTATGCATTTTGCTATTATAAAAGTAGGACTTTTCAGCTGTCGCAAGTCTACATTTCAGTGCTGAAATCACTTGAAGATAAAACTGATAATGAACTAATATTAATAAAAATGAATTTGCATATAAAATATTTTATCAGTATATAATACTTTAATATTTATCAGTGTAAAATATTTTAACAGTAGCTGACATAGCCATACCGTGGAAAACAAATTTTGACAGACATGGTTTTTATACTCTTCACATTATGAGTCCCTTTAAGTACCTCGCTGGTGAAAGAGACAACACGGTAAGTCTAAAAAGCTCTCCAGGAAAATTTTTACCTGGGTTTCACACTTTTACTCAAGTATGTATGTTCTGAGAAGTGTCTGTAAAGCCACTAGTTGTCATGTGTTCTGGAGGTCAACTAGCCTTTGCCTTTTTAAGAGTGTGTAGTGTTTCTAATCTTGATCCAATTGCATTTTTGCAGGGTAATGCAAGCAAAAACGTTCATGACATTGAAAGCACCAATCTCTGCGGAGGATTTAAAAATAACGACTGGTCTGGGTTGAGTCCAGGATCACAGTAAAGTCACCCAAGCTAGTCTCAAAAGTTGCTCTCCCTACCCAGAGATGCTGAATAGGACTTTGAAACAGTTTCTGGCACCAGTGCAGCGCTGTCCTGTTGCATGTATAGCTCCAGCATGGTGCTGCCCCTATCGTGGTTAGCTTGGCAGAGCCTGACTAGGTAGGCAGTGATAGTTTGATAGATCCAAAATGTCTGATTCTAAGAAAACTTGGGGTGTTCAAGAAGCTCAGTGGTAAAACTTTAGTGTAATTTGATAATTGGGGGGGGGGAAGAGGGGAGAACCAAAGAAAATATGTTGCTATTTTGAAAAATATCATCTAGAGTCTGTTAGATGTCAGAAGAGTGTAAAAACAAAGGTAATTTTATTTGGTTGCTATGAGTGTTGTGTGTGTAATACTGCTGATAATTCCTGATATGTGCATTGCTGACAGTTAAGCAGAGCAGCTATAAGAGAGAAGTGAGCATTGCACTGCCTAAGGAGCTCTGTGTAAAAGCTCTGCAGACAGACACCCGGGAATCCAGCTTTGAAATACTTACACAAAACCACTACTAAAAATAGTCAATTCAGACAAACCAGCAGTTTGTTCAGATTAATCTGCACACAATAACCAGCACATCGTGAGTAACACCACGGAGGAGGCAGCCCTGAAGGACATTTTCTAGTGGTCTGAATGCAGTCTGCCATTGCAGGACAGCTTCCATACACGTTTCCACAGTGAGCTGACCCTGGACAGGACGGGAACTGACAGTACTGCTGCTTTCCCGGACTCTGTCCTTTCTGTGATTTCCTTAGCTGATCATCTCTTCAGGTATCCACTAACTTCTTGCTGCTGCTTGTGCCAGGTAATACCTGAACAGAGAGGAAAGAGTCACTACTTGCCCTGGCTTCGTCTTTGAAGGAAGCACTGCTTTTGGGATGCAGGCTGTAGTGGTGCAACAGCACAAGACTTTTTCTTTTTAGCACAGACTCGGCAGCAGCCCTGTAACCAGAAAAACAATCCCACGGCGAGGTTGCTTCACTGTTTACATATACAACAGTGTTTAAGTGATTCATGCATTTACATATGTGTATATATTCCTACAAGCAGAAGACAAAACACACCAAGACTTTCCACTGGAGATTAGTGTGCTCCCCCTGATGTTTTGTGGTCAGCAGGGTTTTTAAAAAGGGCAGAAATTGAAAGGCCAATGAAAAAGCATGGTTAATTAAACGTGAAAGGTGCTGTCCTTGTTTGGACTGTCTGTTAATGGTATGACAAGCTCTGGTAAAGAGCTTAGCTGGCCAGATTAAAATTAAAAAATTGTGTCAGTCCATCTGCTAGCTCCAAGGAGTCTACTTCGATCACCTTTTCTTCTTTCTTCACTAAAGCAGAATACTGTCTTTGAAAAGAACAGTGCCAGGATGTCTTGGTTGCCTTTTTTTACCTAATGCTTTCTGCAAGGATAATGATATGTGACGTCAAGATATTTTCAAGAAGGGCAATGGTCTTGGCTGGTTCAAGGCTACGGTAAAGACAACAGCTCTTGTACTGAAAGGGATTGGGGTTTTTGCTTCTATTTTTTTTTTTTTATTACACAAATAAGTATGTTTGGCTTCCTTTGGAAAATCTTTCTTTGCCTTCCGGGAATGATTAACACAGATCTTCAAATAGTTGCAGGTAATGCAGATATCTTTCTTATATTCTTGTTTACAAATTTACCTGTGGCAGCATGTAGAATGAAAAATTTGATTTAATTTTTAAAAAAGCAGGGTAATACAGAGAAATATTTGGTCAAACCTGTGCCGTGATAGCAGTGTAAATATGGAATACAAGAGGTATAACTGCACATTTGTCTTGTTTTGAGTGTAGAAGTGGCTATAGGAGGCAATTTTTTTTTCAGCTTTGAGTTAAATGCTGGTAACTTTTTTCAATTTTTTTTCTTTATTAATTTTTATTGAATCTTAAAAAGTCACGTTCTTCTGCTTATGGGCACTGAACATGTGTCAGTTTGGGTAGAGATTTGCCTTAGTGACCTTTTTTGATGTTCTTTTCTGCCCTGGTGTACCATCTGGTGATCTTCTGCAATAGAGCTGACTGTTAATACACTATCAAAATAACTATTAATGTACTGTCTAAATAACCATGCCTTTCATCTTTCAGTCATAAAAGTCAAAGGTCTACTGACTTTGAAGTTGCAGAATAAACTCAATCTGTGGGATGAGAAATGTCATAGCTATTACTCTTTTTTTCTCTCATAAATGATTGGCTGTAGTTGTTTTTCAGGCATGTTTTCCAGGGAAAAAGTGAAGTAGGTTGAGTTAAATAATTTCAAATTGCCTGACTGTGAAAGACAGAGAATTAGATTGTCAGACCAAATCTCAATATACACATTCTTACCTCAGCTGTTTTCTCAAGTTCCTCTGGAATGATATGGAACAACTTATAAAAGAGGGAATTAAAAAAATCCAAAAAACTCAACATGAAGCTGATGAACCCTTTTATTCCTCTTTTTTCCCCCTGCTCTAGTGGAGTAGGGACTTGTGTCAATGATGAAAGGTCAACTGTCCATTCAAGCAGCTTTCTTTTTGCAAGGTATACAGATCTTTCTTGTGGAAAGAAAGTATAGAGTAAGAGTAGTTCTCTCTTACTTAACTTCTGGCCCTGAAAGCTTCTAAATATATGTATATTCAAAAATACAGTCCCATTTACTTAAGCATAATGACGAAAGGAAAGTTAAACACAAAGCATTAGATTTCAAAGGGTTAGAGCCTTATGCTATGTTACCATTTGCTGGGATATTGTAAAGAGCTTGAGGTTGTTTATAATAGTACTGTCAGAGACAGGTTCTATTTACAGAAAAAAGCACAGCAATGTCCTTCAGAGACAATGGAAATGGCATGAAGATACTAATGATTGCATCATTATCTCATCTGAGGAATTTGTATGGTTTTAATTTTACAACAGAAGCTTTTTCAACTGCAGGAGGACGACAGGCTAAGGATGTTTCACCAGCCCCTCAGCTCAGTGACTGGCAGCTGGCAAACCCTTCTCTGCCTCCTGGCTTGAAAAAGCCTAATGGCATCATGGATGCTGAGCAGTTCCACAGGCATGTGCTGTTACGAAGGAAGCGATCCATTCTGTTTCCCAGTGGAGTTAAGATCTGCCCTGATGAATCTGTTGAGCAGGCTATTGCCAACCATCTGAAGTATTTCAGGCTCAGAGGTAAGTGATTGTACATCTTATGGGTAATTGATAAAGAACATTCACTTATAAAAAATAGATTAGGCTTTTAAACATAATAAATACCAGGCCATAGGATTACATTATTACCCAAGAAGCTTACTTTTCTGTGATAATCTTGCTTATGAGAGCTGCTCTGGGCTAAAACCCCATTATCTGTCTACACTCATACATCATAAGAACTCTTGGCCCCTGAAATGACAGTGTTTACTAAAATCAGTTCTCAGAACAATTTGAATGCTAAGAAAATTCGTACAGAGTAGCAAAATAAGAGTTTGTTGGGTTTATTTAGTGTTCTTGAAGTGCCAGTAGAATTCCTTGAGGAGTCAGTCAGAAAAGTCAAGACTGAGACACTGGCACTTCAGCCATGTGACTTTTGACAATGGGTGGTTGTGCAAAGCGTAACATATTCTGTCTAGAAAGCAAATCTCCATGTGTCAGGCTGCAGTATAATAGACAAGAAGCCTTTCTTTTAAGATGTGGAAGTTAGTGTGACAGAGTTTTCTCTGAAGAGCTGCAATATTCCCACTGACATCTTTCACTTGATGAAATATTACAGCGACATGATGTATTTCAAAGCCTTCTGTCTGACACCATTGGAATGGGGCTCCACAGTCATGCAGCACTTTCTGCTCTTCATGTCTTTGTATTGTAGCATTCAAAAAGTTTGTAGAACACTGGCAAAATGACCAAGAGCTGCTGTCAGAGGAGAAGGAAGGGTGTTCAGATACTTGAACTTGATATTTGATTGCCTATAGAGAAACTCTCACTGGTGACACAGTTTATTTACTTACAGAAGTGAAAAACAATGACAACCAGGAGTGGCTTGGTGTTTGCATAAAAGTAAACATAAACAATATATTTGGAGAACAAAGTGGAATTATATGGGGTTTTAGAGCCTCATTCAAATATGAATTGTGCCCCAGCTTGCAAGGGATGCTGACGCTGATGATGATGCTGATGGTTTGACAGGCTTTGCCAGTTTTATTTCCACCCAATAGGGCTCAACCATTCTTTTTTTGCTCCAAACGAATCCATACATACCATGTGCTCTAACTGCAGTCATCCCTCAGTTATCTGTGATAGGGGTACATGAGGGCAATATCAACTAAGCAAAGGCATGAGTGATAATAAAGAAGAAAGAAATCTGTAAATTAGGTTGCAAATGTATATTTAGGCCTTAATAATCCTAGGCTGAACCAAAAATCCACCTAGTCCATCTGTTTCCTTACCGGACTTAACAGCTTCCACAATCCACAAGGCTATGACTACCCTTAAGTGCTTTTAACTTAAAACTTTTGAAAAAGGTCTCTGAAAATAGAATAAGGTGATTTTTAATTAGCAGCAAGTCATGCAAGGTCTGGTTCAAGCAACTTTTCACCTTCATTCTGTTAGCAGCAACTGCTGCTCCAGGGGTGTTGGGTGGTGTTTAATCATGTCCTGAGTAAATGTGCCTGAAGCAATGAGAGTTCATGTGTTATGTATTATGTTTGTGTGGCAAAATTTTTATAGCAAGGGCCTACAGGGATGGCTTTTTTGACAAGCTGTCTGCAGCTTCCCCTATGTCAATATAGCCAAGGCAAATCCCATCAGCAACAGTGGTAGCACCCCTGGGGTAACCTATTTGAGAGGGAAAAGGTTTTACAGCAGCAACTGCAGTTGAAAGAGTGAAAATATGAGAGAAAAACAGCTCTGCAGACACTGAGGTCAGTGAAGAGGGAGGCATAGGAGATGCTGCAGGTTCCAGAGCAGAGATTCTGCTGCAGCCCATGGTGCAGACTATGGAGGTCCATGGGGATGCAGAGATTCACCTGCAGCCCATGCAGCACCCCAGGCCAGAGCAGGTGGATGCCTGAAGGAGTCTGGGACCCCATGGGAAGCACACACTGGAGCAGGCTTTTGAGAGGACCTGTGGCCCCATGGAGAGAGGAGCCCACACTGGAGCAGGTTTGCTGGCAGGACTTGTGACCCCATGGAGGGCCCATGGTGGAGCAGCCTGTTCCTGAAGGACTGCACCCCAAGGAAGGGACAAATGCTGGAGCAATCTGTGAGGAACTGCACTCTGTGGAAAGGACTTAGATTGGAGAAGTTGGCCAAGACCTGTTTCCTGTGGGAGAGGCCTCACATTGGAGCAGGGGAAGAGTATGAGGAGTCCCCCACGAGGAGGAAGCAGTGACAGAGACAGCTGTGATAAGCTGACCACAGCCCCAATCCCCCATCCCCCTGCAGCACTGCAGGTCAGGGTTTAGAGAAAAAGAGGAGTGAAGTTAAGCCTGGGAGGAAGGGAGGGGTGAGGGGAAAGCCTTTCATGGTTTGGTTTCATTTCTCATTGTCCTGCTCAGATTTGAGTGGTAACAAATTCAAGGAATAGTCCCAAGTTCAGCCTGTCTTGACAGAATCTGGTGAGTGATCTCTCCTTGTCCTTATCTCAACCCATGAGCCTTTTGTTACATTTCCTCTCCTTTGTCCAGCTGAAGAGGGGAGTGATAGAGGAGGTTTGGTGGGCACCTGGTGTCTGAATTCAGTGTTACTGGACTATATGCAATATTTTTAGTAGCCATCCAAATTGCCACAGTCCACTGTTAAGAAAACAGTCCTAGGAAAAAGTGTGGCCTCTGTTTAATACTCAGAGAACAGCTACTACCAGTGACTAGGAAAACAACTGACCCCAGAAGGAAACAAATATAAATGTACACAGACTCTTCTGAGTTTTCAATCTCAGTGTGCATTTTTAGAATAATGTTTTTATTCTGTATACGTTGAAGTAAGAAATTATTTTAATATCATACACTTTCTCTGGAAAGGATGGTTTTAATAAAGTCTATTTTTTCCTTGGTTTTGTTTTACTGTCAGCAATATAATACCCCTACCTTGGCAGGAAAGCTTGATTGTTATTTTAATGTTAAGAGCTTGTTAGAAAATCAGAAAAGGTTTGCATGTGTTGATATCCAGATTATGTTTGTTCTATCTATGTTTACCTTAGAAGGAAACAGGTGGGAATATAATTTTCCATCTGTAACTCCTAGCTTTATTTACTTTTGCTAGCTGGCAAAAGCCTCTCTAGGTGTCAGATACTGACAGATGAACATTCCTGTCATAGGCTTTAAGGAAGTTCTAATCTCATATTGCTGTAGGCTTAACAGTGTACAGCTTTTNGTAGAGAGTTCTGTTTTTTTTTTTTTTTTTTTTTTTTTTTTTTTTTTTCCTGACTACAACATCTTAAAAAGCCTTAAAAAGATACAAGGTAAAGAATAAGATAAATATATAAATAAATCTTTAAAAGTACAAATGTACAACAAAATACAGGAATCTGGAGAAAAGTCAGTATTTTCCAAAACATCACCCTTCAACATATGAAAGTCAAATTAATGGTATGATTATTCACTGATGGTCATTTTATTACTGTGGTATTCAGAAGCACCAGCCTAGAATAGGGATGGACTTGTACTTGTTTTTCTACATCTACAATTTAAAAGACAAATTCCTGAAGTGCTGCTTTATTCCTAACGTCAATCAGATGCAGAACAGAGTTTTGCAGAAGATACTATTTTCACTCTTTTGAGATGAATCCTGGATTATGATTGTACTGCCCAGTCTCTGTATCTCTTGTAGCTGTGTATGGAGGTTGCTGCTCTTGGCTGACCTTCTATTTAATTTTTTGCAATAAGGGGATGGAAATCAGTCATAGATGTTTACAGATTGGGTACTATAGGCCTGTGGGTTAGGTCTTAGAGTGTTTTGAACTGATGTCCTTTTAAATGGTGTAATGTTATGGTTGCTGATGGAAGAGCCATGTAAATCTAATGGTGGTTCATGGCTAAACTGTTGTGACAAACATAAATTGTGTCCAATGGGTAGCTGGAGGTTCTACAAAAGAAAATGTTGTGGAAATATAATAGGGGAATTTCAGACAGTGAGTGGGCTGTGTATGGTAATGTCTGTTATAATTTTCTTTACTGCTGACAGGGAAAGGTAGCCTGAGACTCAGTTAAATAAAAATTTTTATGTGAAAAACAGCCATGCCCCCTCAGACCAAAGGTCTGTTGCGACCAGTGACCTTATGCAGACAATTCAGTGAATCTCTCCATTCTCTGTTGTGTAAGTTGTTGGTGGATGGCGAGGATTGTAGTAAACTTAGAAGCTGAATTAGCATATGAAATTGAAAGAATATAACTATTACAAGGTAGGTAAACAGTAATAGCCATGCTATCTCGTGCCTGCTAATTGGGTAGGCTGCTGGATTTTGTCACCATGGCTCAGGGTAATATGCTTCTTTGCCACCTCTGAGATGTAATTACTCTGGTGGCTACCTTTCCTAAATTCTGTTTGCAGTTTTTTCTACTGTGACCCTCTGTCTTAAACTATTCAGTGTACGCTTGTGAGTACTATTTTTTTGGTGAGTACTGACCTTCTTTTCACATGGGTAGATCAGATAGTCTCTCTGCCAGAACTGTTCTTGTCAGCCAGAGCTTCAGATAAAGCTGAACATCTGAGGATAGCTTTTAAAGATACTGATCAAACAGGGAAATAGATGGTATTGTCGTAGGCCATAGCTGATAAGACACACAGACATTTTTGAACTTTGGAAAGAACAGCTGTTTCTTGGGAATTAAATTCTATGCACGAATGTAATCCCTAGGTTTGGTAATCTTGGGTATAGCACTATGCTTGCTCATTTTCCCCTTTCTTCGGTCCCTTCAAACCTATTTACTGAGGTATTGGAAATAATGTTTTTTTTCTTCACGTGAATGTAGCTAAGAGTAAAAATTCAATTTTATACTAAAATCTCAAATATTACAAGTTATTCAGATCTTGCTAGTAATGATGAAAGCAAAGAGGCAAAAATCATGAAAAGTACCTGACTAAAAAGCATACATTAAAGAATCTGGCTGAGTAAGCCTTTTTCCCATTTCCCTACCATCCCTGGCACATACTATGTATAGCTCATACTCAGCAATAAATTTCTGAAGTTTCTTTGTAGGAGGTCTGTCTCCCTCTACATTTGAATTTTTAGATGCCAGCATATGCTTCTAAGAAGCTTGACTTTTCCCATGAAGGACACTTGTTTGTTTTTACTGAGATATTATTGGTGAGGATAATTTATGTGCTAGAGTTTACTATGTTAGTGTTCAAATCAAAAATCTTTCATGTGACCTAGCTAATTCACAATCAAGTCTTTTTTCAATTTAAAACCCTTGTTTGTTTTCTATGTCATTAAAGGGTTGCTGTGTTACAGACCATGCACAGTAGCATCCCAGAAACAGATGAGTGATTTCTCTGCATATAGGTATTAATTTGTTTAACAAATGCTAACAAAGTCTTTGCAGCAACAACTTCTTAGGAGGTTGCTGTCAGTGTCCCTGTGACTGTAGCCTTTATCAAAACCCCCTGCAATTAAGCTGTTCAGTTGTGCAGAAATTGTTAAAGAGGAGGACGAGTTGGTCTCATGTTGCCTCAAGATAGAATATTCAGCCTGATTCAGTGCTCCTAGCCACCATACACGATTCAACTCCTAAGAAGCACTAATGAGATTTATTTGGGATTAAACTCCAGCACTGCCCACTTACACAAATGGTCAGAAAGCCACCCTACCCCCTACAGGGTGCTCAGTGCTGTCATGTGGTGCCCCTTCTGTTAACCTCAGAAATCCCTGAGCACAGACTGAGTGTAATAGGCTAATTGTCTCTTGTTTGAGAGATAAATGCATCCCCAGTGGTGCAGCCTGAGCCTCAAGGATGCTGTATCCTACCCAGGTGCATGAGGGATAGCTAGACCGGAGAATTTCAGAGTGAGAGAAAAGTTATCTAATCACATCACAGATCTTAGCTGGAGGTTTCAAAAAACCCTCACGATATCTGTTGGAAAGGAAGCTTCAAATAAACTTTTTTTCTCAGTCCTTCTGACAGATTAGTAGGGCTGAAAAGAGCTTGTGCCACCTATGAGGATTTTTTTTTGGGTTGCAACACAATTATCGTAAGCTTTTCAGGATATTGTCTATTATTTCTGAGTATTACTTGAGCACAGACACTGCATTTGAAGTTGGTAAGCTTCCAAGGGCTGGGCTTTTCTGCTTTTGAAGTAGATATGCTGAAAGACAATTCCCATGGTTTTATGACATGTCTGGCTTTCTGAAGCAGCCTTTGACACCTGTTATGGCCTTCAAAGGTTAAGACATTGCTTACTTCAAGTGCCTAGGACTCTCGGCTTAAGCAGAAGCCTGCAAAAGGGCATGGACCAAATGTGCTGATCTTTTAATTTTTTCCTACCTCCTCTTTCCCCTTGATGATTATCTCAGCAGTGAGTTAAGTGACTTGTAATTACTGAGGCTTTTAATGATTTAGTACATGGAAAATGTAGTATGTGCATGCAGAATATACTTTGGAGACAAACTGCAGAACAAGCCGTATGATTTGTATTCTTGGTTTAAATTCTGGTTTATTGTGCCAGTCAGTTACATGTCTTCAGCATACCTGTTTTCTTTCCTGTAGTCAGCTGGACCTGATCACATGTCTTGTAGCAGGGAGCTTCTCTTTATCTCATAAGCCTTTTTTTTTTTTTTAAACATTTGAGTTCTTCAGAGGAAAACTTCAAGGTAGCCAAGAGATCAACTAATGTTAAAATACAAAATATTTATTACTGAAGCCATGGGATGAAGGAAGCAATTTTCCAGAGGAGCTTACCTTCCCACTCACGTGCAGCTTCAAGACTCTTAGCTCACTGCCTTAAAAGATTGATCTCGATTTTATGATGCTTTTAATCAGTATTGCTTGCTGAGGATTAGATGCCTCCTCACAAATCCTGTCTCCTCCAGGGCCTGGTGTTGCTAATGCTGTCCCACACATCTGTGCCCATGGCCAGCCCTGGAGCAGGCTAGTGAAAGTTTGGAGTGAGATCCAGGCGTGAAGAGCAGCTCTTCACACATGGCCTGAGGGCTGAGCTGCTCTTCAGGTGGCAGTGGCAGTGCTGCTGGTCTGATCAGCACTTCTTCCTCGTGCTGGCAGGGCTGCCTGCTTGGCTGGCTTTTAAGAATTTTGTGACTAGTCTTAGAAAACTAAATCCAGGAAAGATCATAATGCAAAACGTATCCAGCAGCTTCAGTCATAACTCTGAATTGTTGGGGCCTGGCAATTTATTATAAGCTCTTATGAAGCAATTTTTTCCCCATTCTCTATCTCCTAATATTTTATATTTAAAAGTCAGTTGCATTTCTAGTTGAAAAACTCAATGGTAAACTGTTTGATGCTCCCTGAATTTTCTTTCATTTTCTCTTTAGGTTTCAAGGAGTTGCTATTTTAAATCTTAGTCAAAAGTTGCTTCATTTATTGTCAGCATATCTAGGTAGTGTGTTTGACACAGACACTGGTAAGTTTCTGGAAGTTCAGAAAGGAAAGATAGTGAATTATTTTCATACAGTAAGCTGTCGTTATTTCCTGAAGCTTCCAGTCAAGTCCTGTTTAACCTTGGTTTTTTGCCTCCAACTTTTGTCTGCAGAGTCTCAGAATGCTTAAAATCTAGTTAATGAAAAACATGCTTTTCTTATATGGGAGTTCTCAAGAATTTGTTGATAACAGACTTTGAAAAACCTCCCTTGCCTACAGATAGTTGAAAATACATCACAGGGTGGGCTCCACCTTCAAGTTAAAAGAAGGTTCATCACATTTATTAGGCGACTGGAATGCAGTGTGAGGCTGGTGTCTTTTCAGTTCCCTGGGTGGCCAGGTCAAAGAAGTCATGACAAGAATTGGCTCCCTTTTTGACATTCCTGAAGGAGAGGTAGAAGATAGAATTGTGCTTGTTACTTTCATTACATGTGTGGGATTTGAACCACACTCAACAAATTGTGGTGCTCTCCCTCTGTGCATGGAATAGCATCTCTCATGTAGCTATAAAACAATAACAATATTTATGAGAAAGAAAGACTGAAAAAATATTGGTTTCTTATCTTAGCTAGTCCATGAATTTACTATTCAGCACCATATATATATAAGCACATCTGAGGATGGCTCTTGTGTTGAGCCCTTACAGCCTGGATTTGTTATCCTGCAAAGCAATCCCCTGATTTGCAAACTGGCCAGTTAGAATAAACAAGCCAGTGACAAGATGGACTGAATGCCAATAAGGTTGCAGGGTGGCTGTGCTGGCAAGCAACTCACCATGGCTGAGGGTGTGTTTTCCTGGACAAGGCTAATGGAACTGTTCAAATAGCAGTGGTGGTAAATGTTTGCTTGGCGCTTTTAATCCCTCTCTGTGTGTCAGAACTAACACACTCTCAGATTTTGTGGAAGGAAGAGATGTGCCTGCCCTTTCCTTATGTATGCAGAAGGAATTTGCACCATGTTGTCTAACTTGCTACTGCTCACCTCAGTGGAAACTCCTGTATAGGACAGGCTAGAGAGAACAAAATATGACTCCTTATCCACATCTCATTTCCTCCTCCTACAGAATACATGGCTGTGCTGACAGCTTAGGTCTAATTAATGGGCTTGGAGCCCACAGATGGCACAAAGCCTTTGGGGCTGGAATTCAGTGGGGTGTCTGATTCCAAATGAAAGGACACACAGAGAATCCTTAATCTATTGGGAGCCGATTGGAACAACTGTTTATATGGGAGCAGCCTGTTTTCAGGCAAGACACTGTCTCATCACATTTATTTTAAACTTGTTTAAGAGCATTAAGGAAAACTGTCTTCAATTACTTGCAACTGGAAAGCCAGTCCTTTGTCTGTTGGCATTTGAAAACTGTAGGATTAGACAGTGTCCCTGCAAAGTATTTGCAAGCTACTGCTATAGCTTCAATTGTTACTGATAGTCTGCTCAGATTTATCCCAGCCACAGGGAGTAATCTCATTGTAGGATTGTTGCTGTACGATGTGGCACCTGGAGTGAAAGATCCAGAATGAAGGATACAAGTACCACCAAAAGAAATGTGAGCAAGTGATAATTCCTTAGTGTGGGCTTCTGGATTTGAAACTAGACTTCAGTCTTTCCTGGATGCTACCTCTTACAAATGGGATGGTAGAGAGATTTTATGTTACAGATGTTATTCTGCTTCAGGAAGCTTATTAGTACTTCAGCAGGATCCAGAAATCCCAGAGCAGGATTATGGCTTCATTGCCTGAGGTCTGTGCAGAGGTCAGATGGATATGTGGTCCCTGCTGCAAAGGGTTTGCAAGTATAACTCTCGCCATGTGAGATGGTGCAGGGATGTTTGTCACTTTGGCTATTTGTTTCCAATTAATAGAGATGTATAAGCAAAACTGATTTGGAATATGGACAATACTTTCCAAATTAGTGTGTCTTGCAGGTAAAGTTAACTGCCTAGAATCTGGAGGGGTGCTAGAGCAGTAATATACTACTGACAGTTAAGAATGCAGAGTTTGGGGTTATTGTTCTCTGGTCACACATACCAGATGAGCTGCCATGCTAATCTCTATGTCAGAAAGCTGTTGGGAGTGTGACATGGAAATGAGAAATGTCTTTGTACCTGTAGAATTCTGCAACGGAGAAACAGTCTCAACTGCTCTGATAAACTAAAATTCAGGGTGGAGTAAAGAGCTTTTTCTGCATGGTGCCATTTTTCTGCATGTGCCAGAGTCAGCTAACCTTTAAGGGTGCTGCTGCACAGGAAACAGTTCCTTAAGGATGTTATTTGCAAAGCCTTTGCATCTAAGAAAAATGTCCATCTCTTGGCTGAATGAAAATGTTTCTATATGTGACTTTTGTGTTAAGTTTTACATGTGTACATTAAAACAGCTTTGGAATTAAGAAAACAAAATATCAAGAAAAAGTAACAGCAAGGTACTGGTTTTGGCAGCTCAGAGCTAATTTTAAAGTCGATTGAATAAAATTACTTTCTGAAGATAGATTTAGTCTCCTGTAGGGGCTGATTATGATGTCAGGATTTTTCCAGAATGCAAAGCGTTCCTCTGCTGAACTGTCTGTATAAGTAGTGAAATCAGATTAAGGCCAAAAAGCAGGTTTGTCTGCTACTACTCTGGGCTGGCATTTGGTGTGAATGAGTTTGCCTTTTAATGTTGCTCTCTTCCAGGGCACAAGGAAAATCCTATAAATCTTTCTCTCTTTGAGTTATTCTGGGTCACAGAGTTGCTCTTGCTTAAATGTAATGTGACCAACTGCTCTGATTGAAAAAGAGCATGGGCAAGATTGGGAGGTTAAAGTAGCCAGTGCAGTATATGCTATTAAACCTTAATTCTCATACTGACTGTTCAGAGCTGTCCAGTTCTTTCTCAGTGAACACATAAAGTACAGTTAGAGCTCAACTTATTTCTTTGTGTATTATTTTGTGTCATCATCTTGCCTTGTTTTTTGAGTTATGGATAAAATCGTAATTTCTGAAACGTATTTTAAATTGTGTAAAGGTGAATCTGAAGGAATTGTTACTGATTAAGCCTATTAAACTTGGATCAGTGCCACTATCATTCTTACAACTTAAGCTGCAGCTCTGCTTTCTGTGAGGGCGTTTGCCATATTATTTTGGTTTTCTAAAAATTCGATTCATTGATCAGAGGGCACTTTCACTCAGTGAAAAAACTATTGTTCTTGATGATTGTTAGGAGGCAAGTGCTTTCTCATGCTCTCTTCTTTTTTTTCTTAAATTTTCTTATTTCAGTTTAAGAAGTCAGGGAGAGAAGTATTATGAGTGTGGAAAATCCACCGGATGTTCATTGTCAGTCCCTTCAGTGCTTTCCACCTTTCCATGTAGATGTCAGGTCACTGTGTTCTATGTGTAAATGTACTGACAAGCTTACAACATTGGGACAATAATATCCTGGCCCCTTGTGCCACAGAAGCACTCCCATTGTACTAACACCAGACCTTTCTTGTGTCTTCAGTGTGTCAGGAAACAGTCTGGGAGGTCTTCAAGACATTCTGGGACAGACTGCCGGAGCGTGAAGAATATAACACCTGGATGAGCCTGTGCGAGGAAGGAATGATGAGTATCTTTGAAATGGGCACCAACTTCAGTCAGTCTGAGGAGCACCGGAGCCTGATCGTGAAGGTGGGTGCAGACCTGCTCAGAGCGTTCTTGTTGCGTTTGTTTGCTAGCTGTGGTGCTAATGAGCAGGCAGAGACTCCTGGCAGGTGCAAAGGAAAGCCATTTATTGGAAAAAAGCGGGTCTTTTAAAGCAGTTAACTGGTTATCAGTTTACATAGTTTTAAGGCACAGCAAGCCCAAGTCAACTGAACACCAAACACCACAAGGTGGAACGCGAATGTCATGCAGCAGTCTCTCAGGTTCTCACGCCCCTCTATTCCAACTGAATCATTCTTCCACAGTTCCCTTCTCAGCCTAAGTAACAGGCCAGAGCTGTGTTTCTTTCCTTTACAAGGCCTTACCTATCAGTAACATGTTCCCATGGGCCAGGACATCAGGTCCCACTGTAACATGTAACTTTGGCATATCACAGGCAGTAATGTACAGAGCTGTTAAAACAGGCACGGGTATTCCAGCTCTGGGATCCGTAGTTCTGAGATCAGCTCCAAAACAAAGTTGTGGCTGATCCAATGGGGGGAAAAGCAACAACAATGAAGAGAGTGTTTTCTTCAATAGATGTGTTCCTGACATGCAGAGGGTGTCTAAACCCATGATGTGAGTCAGGCTGTGCTGCATTTCCCCCCTTCCTGCTCTGAGCAGCACACTGAGGGGCCTTCAGTCCAAATGGCACCTGGGAGCAGGAGGTTCCCAGCTGTACTTCTGATGCTACCAAGCCCTATGGCATGGCATAATTGCCTCTTTGCTGTTCTACAGGTTTGTGATGTCTGTGCACTGCTGCCTGACTGACACGAGTGTAGCTATAAATAGAAAAACTTTAGTGTCCTGTGAAGGCAATGGATAATGTTACCGTAACTCACCATGGGAAGTTGCAGGTTAAAATCAGAGCATGAATTTAAAACAAGTCAATTAAAAATGCTGAATATCTTGGTATATTTTTCATTATTTCAGTTGTTTCAAGTTCATTTAGCTTAAAGAAAATAAAAGAAATATTAAGACAAACTAAAAAACCTATCTGAAATAAAACACATAGATATATTTTCAGGAGTTTGTAAATTATAAAATTTAGTGCTTAACTTTATATTCATTTAAGATAGAGTAGATACCTTAATTTCTCTGGATAAAAAACTGTCTTAAAATGTATAACGGCTCATGGATCTTCTTTAAGATTACGTTTGAAAGCTAATGGATATGTAGTTTTTTGAAACTTAAAAGTCTTGAATGTGTGATCCCACTCACATTGGTAGTGTTCAGTCAATGTGGATGTGCTGACTTTTTTTTCCCTTCTCCTATTTTATTGGACTTCTATGCTAGGAATGTCCACCAAGGAGCATGAATATGGAAACTGCTGTGGATAATGGCAAGAAGGGCTCTTTTTCTGAGCCTGCATATTAGTATTCCCAGGTGATACTAACCAAAGTTTGCTTCTGTGAAGTCTGATGATGTTGTCATCCTTAGAAGACTTTGCAAAAAGATGGAGAGAAATAAAATTAATCTGATTTTTTTTTTAAAAAAAGGCATACAGTGCACGTAACCGTTTTATGTAATATTTTGGCAGTGAGATGATCTGTAATGGGAGTTTATTAGAAGAAATCAAAATGACTCTTGGAAACAGGATGATGCATTTAACTTCCCACTGCTACTCTCTCTTTTTGGGTATGGCTCTGCAGCATTACAGTGGAGTCAGATAAAGTGCTCTGCGTTTGATCTTTTCTGAAGGTTTATATATAATGTAGGTCTTTCTCCTGTAGATGGATATATTCCCTTCAGCACTGCAATATTCTGGAAAAAAAGACTGTTCATTCTTCTATTTTCTTTCAGCACAGTTGGTGAAAGGTGATGGTTCTTGAGCTGATTTGATGTCAGACTGGTCTGTGATAAGACGGTCTGTATGCTGTCACCTCTGTGTTCCGCACAAACTGTCACAAATCTGTCAGGTGACGTTTTTTGAAATAAAAAGCTGAAATCAATTTAACTTTGAACCAACGGCTGAAGGCAAGAGCATTGTATCCTATCCCTAAGTCAGTCACTGTCAAAAGATGCAATGACATATTTTTAAATGCATAGGTCAAAGAGTGGATTTAATTGCTAACTCTACTACTGACTCACCTTTCTCATATGTTCTTGTGCACAAAATTCTTGTCAGAGTGTGAAAACTTTTTAAAGCAGCTCTGAGTCCAAACAGATGCAGTGGATCTGCTTTTAAGAACATCCTTCTTCATGCTATTTGCTTGCCCCAGTCTAATGTGGTGGTGAGAGCTGGGGCTCAGCCTGGGGTGCCAAGCTCTACCCTGTGCCCTACCTGCTTGTTCTTTCCACTCTCACCAGCTAAGCAGACCAAGTTGCGTGGTCAAGCCTTTCCATCACTTGTGGGATTTTGCTTGGGATTTTTACAGCATGTTCATTCTTTTGGTTATGGCCAACTGTTGCTATTTTTTTCCCTATTCCTTAGGTTTGATCTCTAAAGCACTGAGCACTTCTCACCAAAGGGCTGTCGTGGTTTCACTGCGTGCACAGTACCCTGTAGTGGACCCATGAATAGATCACACTCTATTGCTTAAAAGCAAGATTCACTTCTGCAGTGGCTTTGTTGTTTGGCCATTGCACTCCTCATTAAATACCACTTGTTTCTAATCTTCCTCTGCTCTCCAGTGTCTGCAAGTCATCTATGGTTAATTTCAAGAGTTTAATTTAGAGCCTGCAGCTGACAAAAATAGTTCTGCTTTTCTTCTGGTTTATATTGGCTCTTACTTCCACAGCATTACTCTGCTGCCTCTTTTGTATTGGGCATGTTGGCAGATTCTGGTCGGTCTTATTTCCAAGTGTCTTTTTGTATTACTTTTTGGCAGACGGCAACATGAACTTTAATTTTTAGAAGAGTTGCATGCCTTGAATTTTCCCCCTCTCTCTCAGTGTATCTGAAAATTAGGGAAACTAAATCTGTGGGGTTTGCTTTCAATCATCAACGACTCAGCAAAATGATTGCTTTCATGCTGTTTTTGTTGTCGTGTGGAGGGTCTGTTATAAACAGTGTAATTAAATGACATCTTATTAGCCTTCCTCCTTGGTTTTCTTTCTTATCCTTTTCTCTGATCCCCAGTAATCACTGTCACACACCCACAAATGCTGCAATGTCTGCCCCAAGCTGACTTAGTTCGTGTAGGGAAAAATTCTCTCTGTTGCTTCTGACATACTGGTCTCAGCTCTAATATTTCCTTTTTTGTGTTATAGATGTGAGGTCTGCCTCTGTGGATTTCCCTAAATGTCTGTTTACACATACATGTTATGTGCTAATACAGAATATACAGACTAAGTTTTCCTAGTTTCTTACAGCAGATCACCTGCCAGATTTTCAGAAGGAGCAGGTGGACATATTCAAGCCAAACAAAAAAAATTACTTTAAATATCCTTTTTCTCCCCCCTTGAATGTTCATTTAAATTTTTGTGTGATCATGTTAACTGACAGTACTTTACATAGGAAAAAATTATCCTAACTCGTTTCATTGGATATAAACTAGATTTACAAAGTTTGAGATTGTTAACCTGTCTCTTTTCAGTTCCTGACAGAAATGCAAATATAGAAGGTAATGCCAGTCCTTAGGGTAGGTTTTTTTCCAGTGTAAATCTTCATGTAAACCTTCCTTCCTATAAATTAACTTAGCTTGTGTTCCTTACTGTGTAGCTGTATGTCGGGGTTTGACCCTGACTAAACACTGACACTCCAGGTCTCTCTCACTACAGGAAAAAAAGCTATATAAAGATACACACTAACCTCATAAGCCAAATGAGATAGGACACTGGTTGGTAGGAGGACGCACAGACGAAGAAAAAGAGCAAACAGGCTCTAAGCTTAAAGTTGCAAAAAAAGTGATTTAAATACCTAACAGAATTGGAGGATAAATGCAAGGCAAAAATAAACTTTTCATACAGTTTTTGTTCACTCCCCCCCCCCTCTTACGAACCCATAGTATTCACCCCCTTTCCTC
>VZRM01002588.1:639586-809476 GCA_013397955.1 Grantiella picta | reverse complement strand
CCCCACCTTCTTCACTGACCTTAGCATCTCCATGCTGTTCTCTCTCACATATTTTTTACCTCCACCTCCTCCTCCTCCAACTACAAAGAAGTGAAAGAAGTGCGTGCGTGCTTTGTTTTGATTTATTCCTAAATATGTTTTCACAGAGGCGTAACCAGCACCTCCAATTGGCCCAAACTTGGCCGGCAGCATGTCCATCACCTTCAGAGCCATCAGAGATTGCCTCTGCTGGACTTGATGTAAAAACTTCCAGAACTTACACTCAGGACACACGGGAGCCATCTTTGTGCCACTCCCCACCCCTCAGACACCTCCCCAGGCCTACCACAACAGCTTCTGAGGGGTTCAAATTTCTCTTAGATGTTAAAATACTTGATTGATGTTTTGGGCCAATCAAAACTACCACACTGTATTTCAGGGGGGAGTGAAACTGTTACCTAGAATGTCTCCATTCATCCATATATTCTATACTTTGAGACATGTATGTTTAGAATTCCAATATTGCCAAATTTGCCTTGACTCTGGCCTGTTATTGTGGCTGTGTTCCCCCTTGTACTAGACAATTTTTGGAAAACCCAGGAGAGGAGAAATGAAAGCAAAAATTAGTTTCCCAAGAACCATGAACTTCTTGCTATGACATTGAAGCACTGCTGCCAAAGCAGCGCAACCTGTGTTGCTCATAGGAGAATTTACAGCTGGCATGTGATATTCTTTGTTAGGTACCCACATAGATGCTGGGCCCACTTTTTGACTTTATAAATTACTGAAATAACGCAGCAGTTTTGTAGCAATTGGCTGAACTGTTTTGAGACCTGCTGTCCTGCAAGTAGCCTTTCGTACAAATTGCATCAGCAGATATTGCACTGAATGTTTAAGTGTGGAGGAGTAAAGTTGAAAGAACCAAGGGTATGGAAATTATGGAGTGATAGTAAGAACAAAGGTGTCTTCAAGGGGTTTTAAAAAAGGAGGTGTACAGTTAAGAATGTGGTTTACAATCTGTGGTTCTTTAAAAAACCCCAAAGCCATAAACCCATAACATGCAGAATGTACTGCAAACGCAAAGCTTCTGTTGAGAGATACTAGTGGGTGCCTTTCACCGTATAGCTATCTTGCCAATATCTTGGTTGCTTACATTTTTTGATGGAAACTCAGGTGAATTCAAAGTGATTAGAAGTATATATGCTCATATAATTAAAACCAGTGTCAGGTCTTGTCATGAATAGAATCCATAAATATATTGCAATTAGAGGAGGAGGGGAAAAAAAAGCAATTCCTTCCTATGGAATACATATTAAAAAGAAACTCCTTTACTAAGTCATGTTTCAAATTTTTTTTTACTTTGCATTTTCTTGTTTAGCCTGACATAGTACAACAGGAAACAAGGAAATAGGACACAAGTGCATGTTGAACTTCTGCTAGTTTGTAATGGAAACTTGATTATAGCATTTGGCTATAATAGTTTACTTTATTATAGCATTTGGCCATTTTGAAGGTGGCCTTTGGCTGGAGGGAAAAAAGTGTCAGTGATTTTCTTGGTGATTACTGTGAGTGATTTTACAGCCTCTCTTTCAATACTCTTTTGATTGCTAATCCACACTGATGTGTCTATCAAACAGAATATATTTTATTCAGCAAAGCAAGTTACTGCAAAGAGTTACTGCTGTGTCTACAGACAAGCAGAACAAAAAAGCAACAGTGAAAATGTAGAATACATTTGGTATTTCTGTGTAGTTGCTGGCACATCAGGATCTCTGAACTCCATGATTCTCCAGCCTTCAGTCATTTGTTGTTTGTGGCATCTCAGACTCCATACTTCCAAACAGGAGAAAAGACCTGAGCAAACAGGGGAAACATAGATGATGCTGAGAAGGCAGCTTCCTTCTGGAGCAAGTGACACGAGTCAGTGCCATGCCTGCTGCTTAACCCTGGTTTCTGACTGCATAGAGCTGCTTCCCATGTGAGGATGAAGTACAGCTCAGCAGTACCTGCCACTGGGAAAGCCTGCAGGATCTAGTCTGCATGAATTATTAGTTCAATGGATATCTTGAAAGAGGTCTGATACTATTCCTTGGTGGATAGAGAGAACCTAAACTCCTGATGGTCATACTTCCCTACCTGCCACACGTCTTGTTAAGTCGTGGTGGAATGAGATAATTTTTGTGATCTTTCTGCTCATCAAAGTGCTTAAATCAAGCAAAGATGCCTTCTGACTTACATGACTTTGGCATTGTTCTGTTGGTCAGTTAATTTGGAGCCATCTTTTAATTCATAAAAATCCTGAAACTTGATGTTTTATCATTCCTGGAGAATTCAGAGAATTTAGGTTTTACCAAGAGACTCCAATGAACATTGAAGGTAGGTAGAACCTCATCTTTCTAGGCTGCATCTCCTTCCCGAGCCTGTAGCAAAAAGCAGCTTAAAGCCTGATACTGCAGGGCTTCCAGCATAAAGTTCTGTCTACATCCTGCATTTCCAATGTGGGCATGTCATACATGTCACAATTTCTATTTCTCCAGATTTCAATCAAATTTCAGAAAATAAAGTTTTAATGAGTGGCAGTTCCTTACAGGTCTCATGATAATCTACAATGACAAGACGAGAAAAGCTGTTATGAGAAATGGAAGCATTGAAGTAACCCATGTAACTTAATCTGCTGAGCAGATACTCAGCTATGCCTGTTGAGGGCTCCTGTACAACCCCATGTCTATAACGAAGCATATCTGACAGTGTTGGGTGGGTGGGATGGGACAACAGGGATTAGGTTATGAATCCTTTCCGAACAAAGCAGGTCTGTGTGATTTTTGGTTGCTGGTGAGAGGGAGATTTGCGCTCTGCCCACTTTGGTGGCTCTGAGATCCAAGAGTTAAACTGAGACTTTGCATGGAAAGGAGTTTGTAGCAGAGCTACAGAAGGGAGCTGTATATGTTAAATAATCTTTGCAGGTCCGTGTGCAGTAGGTAAATTTCTAACTCCATCTTAAGGAAGGAACTGAGTCAGAGAGGTGAGGTGTTTTGGCAAAGGCTATTCTATCCTAAGTGATTAAACAAGCCAGTATTAGAACTCCAGAGCCCTTGGCTTCTAATCAGAGGAAAAAGGTGATGTTTGCATGGAGTCCAAATATGTCATTGCTTGCCCCCACCCCAGATTGGAATGCAAATAAAACATTTAAGAGAGAGGAAGACAGTTAAAACAGACTGTTGCAGATGATACTAGTTTAGCAATGGGCATGCTAGTTTACTATGAAATTGGATGAAAACTTAGTAATTTGAAAAATATGGGTGTGGAGACTGTGTAGTGCTTCTCATTCTAGACTTTGACCATTAAAATAGTAATTTGACATTTCAGGTTTGGTTCTCATAAGTTCTCCATATAATTTATTGACTAGATGACTTGGAAACAAGAAGACATATTGGTTAAGTCAAGGGAGTCACACTCAGAAAACTGGGGAGCCACCAATACCTCAGACTGCCCTGCAACAGAGTTTTGGCCCAGGCACTCCTCACTGGGGTGTCCCTATTCCTTTGCCCTAGGAAGTGGTCAGCACTGCACTGATCTCTGCTCTCAAGGGCTTTAAGGACCAGTGAGTAAAGCTGCTGGGTAATGACTAGCAGGAGGTGTTGAGATGTGTGAGGCCTCTAATAACCAGGCTTGGTTTTAATAGCACCTACAAACTGTCCTGACTGGCTCAGTGTGGAAGAACATCTCCTTTTCTAATGAGCAAACACTTTTTGCTGAGCTACTACTTAGAGACAACTTTCCAAAAGCTGATAGAGAGGGAATCAATCTCTCTGTTCCTTGTAGATCCCAGTGCACTAGGGGTGAATATACAGGCACTGTATAAACCAGTGCAATGACCCCTTAAAAAACTACCTAGCTCTAGTGGCCCCAAGTTAGTTTTCACTGTAAACTACCTGGTTTCTTTGTTTGTCACTTAAAACTTGCTGTGTCTTAGTTTTTCATACTAAAGAATCTCCAAATGCTTCATTTAATGGACTTATTAAAGGTGGGTCAAAGAACATACTGAAAGGCAAAAGGACTGAAATTAGTATATTGGCAAGCCCTTCTCAGGCTGGTATCCAAGCTGCCTGCCATTTTAGCTGTGATCACAATATCCACACAAGTCCTGGAAAGAAAAAAAGGTACTCACTCACATGGCTACAAATCAATAACAGCTGAATTTTTACACTTTCCTAGAAACAAAAGTGAAGAGAATGAGCAGGCTAAGCTGCTCAAAAAGTCTCTTTTGCCTTTTCAACCTTCCTTCACAAGAAGAATAATCAGGATAGCTCAGTGACAGTCCTTAGGTCACTGAACACATACAGGTGTTTTTCAGAGACGTTTGCAAAGTGAAAATAGTGTGTTTAATTGTAATTGTTTAATTATAATTTAATTTCAAAGGAGATACTTGAGTTGATCTGCTTTGTGTTGCTTTTACTGAAAAGTACACCTGCACTGGTCATATAAAGAAAGCCAGCCCACTAAGCAGTCCACCAAACAATCTTGTTTTGCCCGTCTAAAGCAGAAAAGCAGAACTTTTGTGGATGGACAATAATTTTCTGTATTTGATATTCTGTTTACATTAGTACAGCAGCAGGATACAGCATTATTTCTCAACTGTTATCATGATGCAAATTGCTCAGGACCTCCTACACTTCTTGTGGTGCTCCTCACAGAAGCTTCTGTGACTCTTCTCTAGAACAAATGGCACTAATGCTATGAGAATTTTGCTGAAAAAATGTGAACTGTGTAGCCCTTCTTAGTCTTTTTACACCAATACATAAAAATACGTCATCCCCGTCACTTGTATAATCAAAACCAAAGTCATCAGATAAAGCACCATAGCAGGATTAAAGCTGCAATTTTACTTTCAAAATAAAGTTAATCTATAGACAAGTAGCAGAAGTAATACTGAATTTCTGAAGACTGTTTGCTTAAAAGGTTCTTATTGTTGGCCTCCTCTAAGGTGGGAGAATGTTGTACCTGCAGAACACTGGAGGAAATTGCAGAAATGTAGAGCATCTCTGACAAGCCTAATGCCCTTTACACTGTCTGATGTTAAGTTTCAGTTGTATTTTGGAAATGTCATACATTTTCTTTTCAGCAGGGATTTTGTTAATAAATTTTGAACAAATGACAGTATTGAAAATAGAATTATTTCAGCATGCAGAAGGAAATAAAGTGGTATAAACTGCATTTCAATTTCTTTCACCTTGTGTTACTCAAACATATTTAGGATTTGTTTATTTGTTTTCCAGAAACTGTCCTATACAAAGGAAGCAATGGGCAGGTGAGTATCTGTGTTCTTGCATTTTATTCTCTCTGGAGATAAAAACAAGGCCCAGTTGTGAGATTTTGTAACCTTTTCTCTCTTTTTCTTGTCAGTTCCTGTGCTGATTGGTCATGTGGGTAAGTAATTTTCCCTTTTTAAATTCTCCTGATAGATTGTTTCTCTGATTCTTGCTGCTGCTGGCATTGATTTGTGCACTGAAGATGAACAAAATTCACCTTTGTGCAAAAGGGTGTATAGAAAAGCGTGGTGGAGAGATCTGGTGGTTTTTGCATGTGAACCTCTGTCCTGGCATGGTTGGCACACTCAAAATATCTCAGCCAGTCTGAGGCTTGTACTTCTGCTTAAGTGTGTCATCACCTTGTTGGCTGTCAGGCTATCAGGCGCAGACACAGGCTATTTACCTGAAGAGGTTTAGTGGGGGAAATCTATTTTGGGAGAGAGATGTCAATAGTTGCTTGTGTTAGTGGTTCTGGTTGTCCTGAAAACCTTTCCCAAAGGCTTTCAGGTAGTCCTGGTCATCATTACAAAAAACAAAATAAAAATGGACTGTTTTGAAATGCTATTTTAAGACTTTCAAGATATGTGTTCTAAAAAGAGTTACAAGGGAATTGGCTGCTTGGTCTCCTCACACTTTTAACAAGGCAATAAAACTGAAAACTAGTTTGATTTGTGGTTTCTTTGTACCAAAGCAAACCTGAACTTGTCCTGTTATTACTGAACTGAAAACAAGTTCAAATTATTATTATTATTATTGCTCTATTGCTACTCAGAACTTAACCTAAGCGGTTATTTTTTTAGGGTAATTCAAACTCAATCTGGTGCTGAACTCCTCTGAAAAACTGGCAGATTCAATTCCCTGTTTACAGGCCACATAAAGCTATGATAACTATGAGTAATTAATATACTGGCAAGCGTAATCACTTAACAGACTTCTACACAAACCCCAACTTCCCAAGTTAGGTATCCTCATAGTGATTTCATGACCACAACATATATTAAAATTAATAATGTGAGATGATAATGGCAAAAGTGATTCCTAAAAGGTTGTTTTGTCTCTGTCCCATGGAACTGAGTGCTCCTCTGACAAGAGCACTCCCCAAAGCCTCCAGATCAGCTGGGTAGTCTACATGTGTTCTGGAGAAGTTTGAGTTGAAAATCTCTTGCATCCCTCTGTGTGATCATTCAGGAAATCTAGTAAATGTAGAGATGTAAGAGAAGAATTGGAGTCAACACTAATGAATCTAGTGTCTGCATGAACTGGACTAAACAACGGAGCAGTGCAAAAAGCCCATCTGTTAATTGAAAGAGGAATCTGAGTGATTAATGTTGCATTTGTCCAAAAGCCATCTTATGAAGAGTTTTGTGGCGACATTAAGGGGGTTCCAGCAGAAATTTGGCAAACTTTACCAAACTCTATTCGCTGTGGGGCTGTGTTACATCTGTCTCAAAAATACGCTACTTTTATTTCAGTATGTATTCTTCAGATTGTTGATAGCTTTAGGGTGGGATCATTGCCATCAGTTTAAACTTTGAGTTTACTGTATCTCTTCCTCTATAATTTATTTTTTGTCTTGTGCTTGGATATTGTAGTGTTTTATAGCATAAAGAGAGTGATATAGGACCAAAGCAGTGATGGAATCAGGTAGATTTGCCCTGGGTAATGGAACATCGGGAAGAAATCAGTAGAAATAATTTTGCCAATATTGTAAAACCCAAACTTGCTCTAAGAGCATTCTGGACATCTTAGAGCATTCATGGTTTAAGATGTGAAGTTTGTAAGCGAGCCATAACAAAGCCATGACTTTCTGTCATGGGTAGAAGATGTCTCATCTAGCTCTGGACATCTTCCCCCAAGAGGATTAAGTCAACCATCTCAATACTGCCAACAGCCAGTGTTATTTCCTGAAAAAATAACTACTCCTCCCAATAAAGATCAGAATAAATCTTCTAAAAATGCTCTGTAAGAAGTCAGCCTAAATACCCAACCTAGGACCACCATCAGCCTCTAAGGCACAGGATGGTAAATACAGTGTCAAGTCCTTCCTGCAAAAAGGAGAGGTGAGTGCAGCTGTACCATCTCCTGGGCATTGCTCTCCTCACCTGCTGGCACACATGTGCAGAGAGAGGCTGGTCCAGTGCAGGGCAATTCTTGGATTTGGACACAGCTGACTTGTCACCCAGCTGTGCCATCTGTGTCAGAATGGGCAACTATTCTTGTTTTGTCCTGAGGGATGGCAGGACTGTCCTAAATATCTAGATATCCAGGGTATCTAGATGAGATGTTCAGGTGAGATTCCCACACTGACAGGGAACTGCCTTGAACTAAAAGTCTAGCAGGAGTCTCCGACTCCCTCTGTGGTGAGCTCTAGTGTCTCTGATGACTGCGCAGAAGCAGTCACTTCACTTTGGAGGCCTGGCACTAGGCATATTTCTCTCTGTTTTCCCACTGATAAGAGCAAGAAATGTTGCTGTAAGTTCTAGAGATAGCCACCTCCCCCCCCCCAAGAAGCTCTTTCATAAACTTTGACCGATCTCTTTTTTCTGTGAAACAACTTTTTCTTTGAAACAATTTCTTAATTTGGGGTTGATCTGGAATGCAAGACAGGCCCTTGATACCTATTGATCATTTAAACTATACTACCTTTCCAAATGCAGTCAAAATTGTACTGAAAGCTATAAACAGCTATAGAATTGGAGCTTTGACTTGAATAGTTTAATACAACTAATATAATCCTACCTAGATGTCAATATGGTGTCTCTAACTAGAAAAATCCGATTTCATCTAGTGAAACGCTGGCATAGTCAGTTGTAATGTAGCCTACAGAAAGCCTTGTACTCGCATAGTTTAGTTCCTGGAATAACTCCCAATCCAGCATTACTGACAGTGATGTAACAGCAGGATGAAAGTTTGTTCCCGTAAGGTTTAGAGCATGCATCCACGTAGGTTAAATGCTCAGCTACCCTGGCCTTTTAAGGAAATGAGGGATTAAACTAAGTACCACCAAGGAGAAAACCTCACCAGGAAAAGCAACATATGGGACACAATCCAGGTGTGTACAGACCATCGCAGTGGACATTGTAGAGTTTTTGCCCCAGTTGGAAGTGTGGGAGCACTACATCAGCTAAAGACCTTTATTGATTGTTTTATTCAGTAGGCCACTGGCACTTCACATAATGAAGTTCTGTCTCTTAATATTGGAGTCTGTCTCTTGACAATAGGACAGTCCTTTTGTCTAATTCCTGGGGAGGTCAAAAGCCAGATCTTGAGAATCAACTGAAAGTAAAGGAGTAGCGCAAGATTGTTGCAGCAGAAAACTAGAACTTTTATGTCATAGCCTTGCTTGAGTGCTGTATGCATAATAACACACTGAGGAAAAGATAAAGAGGATAGGATAGTTGAAAAGGAGGAATATAACATGCTACTTTTTCATTCAACCAGAGGCATTTATTAATGTAAAATGAAATATGTAGGGGTATGTGTCCTTTCTGATGGTACTTGCTGATTCTGAACTCACTGAAATTAGTTGCAGTAAATCATGTCCAGATCTCCTGTGTTCTGTCCATGTTCTCTGCTTTAAAAAACATTGGCAAATTTAGAGTCCATGTTTCATCAGCAGTGGTAGCAATGGTTGATGATGTATCAACTCAGCTTTTGTACTGTTTATCTAAATGTGCTTCATGCAAGAATAAGAGTTTGTCTTCTGTGCTGGGATAACTTCATGAGTTCAGCAGTTCTGCCTGCAGTGACATAGAAATGTACCTGAGCCTCTTTACTGTTGGCATGTGGACTTGGCAATGATATTGCTCATTTTAGAAATTTTCTTCTCATCTGCACAGCTTTACCACATGTGAAGAGTTCCTCACTGCTCCTTTTCAGTTCTTTATTTTCTTTTGTGTTCCCTACTGTCTGCTGGCAAATATGAAAAGTTTGTCCTCTTTAATTAGAACTAAATGAGATCAAAATTCAAGAACTACCTGAATGAAAATTAAGATGAAGACATATACAATTTAAAAGGAAGAGAATCTGAATACCAGGCTTAGTCTTGCATTCTGAAATTGCATAAAAATACTTCTTAAATTGCCTACTTAGTTCAAGGCTATGTGATTAAAATATTTAAAAATGAGAAAATCAGGTGATAAAATTATTTACCCTCCTTTGTGCAATAAGACCACTTAAGTAATATTATTCAAGAAAAAGAAATGCTTGATATAGCCAGTTAGAATTTACAACATTCAAACTGATAAACAATCTTATAAATAATGCATAAACTGATAAATGTCCAGAATGTCTAGTACAAATATGAAGATGTTAACTTCGTCAACCACAGAGCTGGGTATGTGTTATACATTGAGGAGAAATATAGAGGAAAACTAATACCTTCATAGAATTTCATGCGGAGCTGTGAAATGGTATCACTGATGCCCCATTTGACAGGTCCAGAGTGTTGCTTCTCCTTAATAACACAGTATGGCTGCACACAAAGAGCCTGTTTAGGCCTAGGAGTCAAAGGAACACTGTTTATGCTTTGGTGGACTGGAACCTGTCAAATCTTCTCCTGACATGACTGATGTCACACATAAGTATGTACTATGGGCCTTGAAAAAAGGGGAATGTAGGCTGTATTTGTGAGCTGTGATTGCTGTATTGATACATCTAGGCTGTCCATAAGCACTGTTTGCTTCAGATCAGCTTCCTAGGCCCTTATGGATCTTGCCTTACACCTGCCTAGATCCTGGTGTCTAACAGAGCTGTGTGATCTGAAACCAGTTGTTTCTGCTGAGGAAACACAAGTGCGGTGTTTTTCGTTCTGGTGCTTAGACATCTGCTTGTCTATGTTCCTTCCTGCCTCTCCATACATATGTGTATGTTTTTATATTTTGCTTACTGCTCAGCCAAGATGATCCAGGGAATCACTCATGCAGGTAGGACAATAGAAATTACATTTCATATGTCTGTGTCTCAAGCTCACAATAAACTCTTGTTGGAATGCAGTTCCTCTACCTGGAGTGGCTTGTTTGTGTAGATAGAGTTAAAAATCAAATGTAGACCCTGGATTAATCCTGTGGCAAAACTGTAAAAAAATCCTGTGTATTTTAAGTGGTGCAGCTGAATGGGAATTTGATTCTGTGTTTACCTTGAAAAGTAATGTGTTCAGACAATTCAATATATGCATTGCCATGTGGATTTTGGGTGATATCCCTAGAGGTGCCCAGTACAATTTCTGCTTTTTTAGGTGATCAATAAAGTGCATATTGAAAAATTAAAATATTAAGGGGAAATAGAAGGGTAAAAGAAATGCATGCAAAAAGGAAGCAAACCTCACCATTCTCATAAAGTAAAGAAAAAATAACGTTGTGCATAAAGTGAGCTTGGTTATAGCATATTATTCTTAACATGATATTTTTATTCTCTTGAAAAGTGATAGCTGGTAATTCGACCAAATTTCGTGCTTGACTGGTCTTGTTTGGTTAGATTGATTAGGGTTTTATTAGGTGGTGTTAACACGCTTGGTTTTTAATTTTCAGCCAGCTGTACACTGGAATTCTGTCAGAAAACTGGTTGGCTCTTGAGGGCTTGTGCTCAAAAGCCCCTCAAAGGCGCCAGTAAGAGTGTGTTACCTGGCCTTGGCGAGGAGTGTTGTGTGTAGCTGCTGAAGGAGATGGGTTTGCTGCACAACCTTGGCTCTCACCTTGGCGCTGCCTTGCTCTCACCTCACCCTTCAGCTCCCTCATGGCTGCCCAAGGCCTGGCTTGCCCTGTGGCTGTCGCCAAAGGCTGAACCGGTGCCTAAGGTGGTGTTTGTGACCCAAGTGTCCTGTTGGAGAGCTGCCATTTGTTGGGGTCGGTGAAAAAGTCTTTGGAAACTTGGAGAATTTTATTTTTATGTGTCTGTACCCAGTAATCTGATCTAGAATTTGAGAAAGTTATTAGGCCTTTCCATTTGTGAACTGCTTCTCTTTTGAAAGTGCGGTTTGTACCATAATAATTTGTTTGGGTTTTCTTGCTTACTTTGAGGATTTTTCCTTTAAAAACTCAAACAGCTTAGTTAAAACTGATCTCATGGCCACAATGGCAAACAAAACTATACTTGAGTGGCTGCCTGGGTGGTGGCAGTGAGGGCTCCCTGTCAGAGAGGCCGAGGTTGCCCCGAGGTGGTTCCAGATGGCTCTGGCGGGCAGAACTGAGCCCCACACTGTGGTAGTGGCAGCTCAGGGAAAGCCTGTGTGAGAAAGGGCAAAAACATGGCACAGGGAGAGGAGGAGGGGACAAAAAGAATGAGAAACAGTGGCATGGGGAATGGCAAGGCCAGAGGCACGACACTGTGAAAAAGCATGTATTCCCTGCAGCCCAGGGAGGAGTCAGACTGGAGGAGGTAGACCTTTCCTTGCAGAGCGTGCACTGGGCAGAGGAGTCAGGAGTGGAGTTGGGCCTGGGAAAAGGTGAAGGATAAGTGCTGTTTTAATGTTTGTCTGCTTCTCACTGCCCAAATGTACTTCAATATGCAATAATTCAGTTTGTCCTAAGCTGAGTCTGATTTGCCCATGGAGGGTAGTTGGTAAGCGATCTTCATGGCTTTATTTCAACCTAGAAGCTTTTCACCTGGTTTTCTCCCATCTTATGGAGCTGGAGGGAGTGATAGAGTTGCTGGTTTGGCCCTTGGCCAAGGCTAACCCACTCCAGAACTGGGTGCTTAGTTGGTCAGACAGTAGTTTTGTGTTTTCCGAGATGCTCTGAGTTGCAGCACACATGTGCCGGAGGCTGGCAGGGATGATGTGGGATCTGTGGGTGACCTGTGCCTTGTGGGGCAGCAGCTGGAGGTCAGGAATGCCTGGAGGCCACTCAGAGTGTACTGGGCACAAATCTATGGGCAGCTGGATCAAGTTCAATGAGTCTCAGGTTGGGATCAGAACTTACCTCAGCAAATCATGTCTCTCATTGTCTCCCTCTATAGAAAAGAGGATACAAGACTCAGCTAATGTTTATATATAGGTTTGAACTGACCAGGACATTAAAAATCCTGCAGTAGAGTTTTTACTGTTTGTAGCTTTCCTTTTGTTGAGTTTTTATTCTGACCCTAGTTACACTGAACAGTTTTTAAGAAATAAAATCTCAGACTGATTTACCTTTCCTGAAAAGTAGAGTTATGCTTGCTTCTGATCATTAAACATGATGGACTAAAATACTTTATTTACTGATGCTGTAATTTGGTGACACTGGTATAGATGTAATCTAATTCCTATTGAAACTGCTAAAAGAGAGGCATCCTGAAGGTAGGTGAACTTAATTAGAAAATATTTGATCAGACCAATTAATAATTAAGCAATAGTTTTTATTGCAGTTCTAAGATGATAAACAAGTAAGGAAATTACATCCCTCTAAAACATAACCAGCATTCTTAAGAAAATATCCTTAAGAGAGGCTATCTTGTCTAAATTATAGTTTCTAGTAAAACTTTCCAGTCTTGGAAATTATTCCAAGATTTACTGAGTTTGTCAAAGAATTGGTAGAGAGTTACCTTGCACTGTGCTGGCTGAAAACAGGTACCAGTGTCCATGAGATGGAAGCAGACACAAGTACATTTCACAGCTTGCCTGGAGCTCATTGACTTTATTTGTTTAAGAAAATACGCAAAGTTACTGTTTAAACTCTTGAATGAATGTTTCCTGTTTTTTTCATGTTTTTGAGGGGTTTATTTTTTGTTAATATTTAAGAATTGTTGTGGACATCTCACCCTGTCAGTTTTAAATTCCCTGAACTAAATTTTGGTACAGTTAATCATTATGTGAAGGACTGGACTGTGCCTCCTGGAAAAGGATGGGTGAAAATATTCTTGACTTAAATAGAAAGTTCTTCAAGTTTGCCTTCAGATCTCCTTATTGGCAAGACTCATGTGTCTGTGAGGGGCAGAGAGAGAAAGTGTTTCAGACATTAACTCAGTGAAGCTATCATCTCTTTGATCATATGCTGGCGCCCTGCTATCTGTAGTATGTAACTGTGGATCTGGTTGTCTTCCTGGTGCTGGAAGCCTATTTTGGAGTGACACAAAGACTGACTATACAACCTGAAGGAGGCAAAATATCCATCAACTTTGAGTGGAGTTTTGCTTGAGGATAGACTGCAAGACCAGTCATAGAGTATGTGAATCAAAAATCAAACCTGATAAAGCCAGGAACCGTGGCCAACATTGCATATATCACTGTGAAGACTTGCTGCAGTGTGTGTTTCATGGCACTAGTATGACCACCAGTAAAAAAGGAGGTTCTTTAGAAATCAGAGAAATATCTTAATACAGTGAACTTCAGTAATTTTCAAGCTCAGTTTCTGTGTAGCACTTAAACTTCCAGTCTTACAGCTTGGTCTGTCTATATTAACAGTATGACAAGCTTTAAAAATAATTTTTCCCTCATTCAGGAAAGACTTGTTTTTGTCAGAGCATGTCTCCCACTCTTGGTAACTTGACAATTGCTCCAGGCTTACAAAATTGGCTCCAAGGAGCTTGGGTTTACTGTAAGAGTCATGTCAAAGCTGTTAGTTTTTCTTCAGGCTGACAGTCTTCATCTGATTGTTTCTCTGAATTTTTTTTTGCATTTGGCCTGTAGCTGTTTTATGTATATGTGAATCCCATAACTGGAATTGGAAATGGATGCCTTTTGAAGATTTCAAAATAAGCTGAATAAAATTGTTGATGAAAAGAACCCATCTTCTTGAAGTGATTTCTTGCAGTGATTTCAGAGCAGTTATGGTGTTTTAGTGCACTGAAGAGTATTTTAAAAACTGAGTGGTTTATTGAGTATTACCAGTTATCTTTGTGTTTTATCTCTTTGCATTTGCTTTCTTTACAGAACTGCTAGAAGGCAAAATGGTTTTTTGTATGGCACTCCAGGCCATTTGGGATATAAGAGGGTTAGC
Source organism: Grantiella picta (assembly GCA_013397955.1). Taxonomy (NCBI): domain Eukaryota; kingdom Metazoa; phylum Chordata; class Aves; order Passeriformes; family Meliphagidae; genus Grantiella; species Grantiella picta. Next base: position 795,276 of record VZRM01002588.1, on the reverse strand, counting down.
AAACCAGAGAGGCACATGATATCCTGTATGATGCAAGTGACCCAAAATCTAAGTTGCAAAAGATAACTGAAATACTATGAAAGTATACTATGAAAATACTAAAATCAAGTTAGCAGCAAAATAATACTATGACAAATTCCTTCTGCACATGTGCTTTTTGGTGTAGCACCAGAATCACAGAAATATCAAAAACTACTACATTTATCTTACCACATCCAACTACAATTTCTGATTTTATTTTTTTCTAGTGGTACTCCTACTCCACCTTTGGATGCTGATGTTACCACACTGAGAGGTCAGTTTTTATTTAATTCCTGTTAAGGCTGATTCTGAATTACTTGAATATTGAGAAACTCGTGTTTGGATTTCTGGAAGAGCTCTGAATTTTTGCATCTCTATAATGCTGTTTGTAATCTGGAGATCATGTTATGTGCTGACATTTTGTTATTTTATGAATCATGAAAATACTGCTCAACAAATTAGTTCTGTGTACTTTTTACTGCACTTAATTTCATATGTCCAAAAATATATCTCCTTAGGCAGAATGTTAGCATTTTATACTGATTAGTGCATTTGATACTCTTCCTCAGGCTCATCAGGTGTTTCCTGTGCTGTTGCTGTTGTGATGATGGGAATAGGAGTCAAATTTGACTATTGGTTTATTCTGGCTGAACTACTCCTGTGTGTATCTACATGTCCATGGGTATATAGAAAAAAACAAAACAAAATTGTACTGTTCTCTTTCAAACTCAGATGCAGCTGCCAATGTTCCTCCCCCTCATGAGATCTCCGTTGAGAGTCCTGCAGGCGATACCATCCACGAGCTTGACCATGTAGACACCACGGTGAGTGGCATCTTTTCATTTGGTTCAGCATTCTCTTGCCTTCCCTACATGGCATTGTTTATGGTAATTTACATTTTTCTAGCAATTAAAGGTGTTGTTAACATGGTGTGTTAACGCAAATTAGGATTTCATAAAATCAGGATGTGAATTTCTAAAGTTTTAAAATATTTTCCTGGGCAGGTATTTTTTCATTTGCAGAGGCTTTGAAATGTCTCTTCCCCAGCAGTGGGAAGTAAGGGATCAGTTGTGCTATCAGGTGAGGATTTTGCTAGTGTCATAGGACTAGAGAGGGAGTGCCTAGTGGGTCTGAAAGCTCCAAGAAGAATGTGGAACGCTATTATTCCTATGGAAGCACAATCTACCTTAGGTTGCTGTAATAGTGTTTTTGAGGGTATGTGTGGTACCATTGTGTAGGACAGCCGAGAGGTGGCCTGGATGGCCTTGAAGATTCTGATTCTCTGCTCCTTTTCCTCTGCTGATATAGATGAACTTTTATTTATCACCTTACAAGTCAACCTTGCTGTGATATTTAACCAAAGTTCACAACACAGGAAAGCCTAGGCCCTGTACTTAAAACATCTCTGTACAGCTGAGCTGACCACCACATAGATCCCAGGGAAGCATTTCCTTCCAGGAAACAGACCCTGTGGATTAAATTTTAATCCCAAAGTCTGGAATCCAACTGCAATATTCATGGGCCTACATGACTGAAGAAAATTTTGGAAACTGGGGTAAAAATTAGCTGTTTTTTTTTTTTTTCTTATAAAAATGGAGCTCTCAGTGGGTCAAAGAGAAGCTTACAAAGTTGCACATGCTGCATACAAGTAGATAATTCATTGCACTGGGTTTAGCTGGGCCATATTGTTCAATAACCTAGTCTGATCATGAAACAAAACCGAGCCAAACTGTAGTTTCTTCTAGAGCTTTCATTGCTGACTAGAGCTCTGATGTTGGAATAAATACCGAATATGAAACAGACAGCTCTGACTCACGTGCAGAGTCTGGCTTTATATTATGTACCAAGAACACTTGTGGTTTGGTCCGAAAAACTGCAGTATTCTTTTTTTAAAACAGAACTGCCTGAAATATTTCTGTTGGAGAAGAAAGTAGGACCACTTAGTAAATCGGAAAGGAACCAGAATTAGATTGCTGCAGCTACGGTGTTTTCACTCTATACAGTTACATCCCACCTCATTGTTCTTAGCAGCAAAAATGCATTGCAGATTACAAGGCCAAGAGTGAGCAAAGTTCACATTCTGCCCTTATATGTTGACTGTAACAGGTTTTGGGGGGCAGATAAATGATTTAACCTACATGGTGTTGCAAACAGCCATATGATAGCACTATATATATGCCCGCTAAGCGTGTATCTTTCAAATGCTAACTAACTTTAGGTAATGTACCAGTCCTCATAGTCTTTAACAGAGTTATCCAGTGAAAAAGGGATGTGAGGGGGAGAAAGAGAATTTAACTAATAAGTTTTAGAGGGTTCCTAAACAATGTAGAAGTTGCTTACTGATGGCAGATAAACTTTCTGAAGAAAGTTTTTTCTATTTCCTGCATTATACATAACTTAGGCTGCAGTTGTTTGAAAAGATCTGTTTTGTTGGCTCTTTTTTCCTTTTTAACAGGAAAAAAGCAACAACTCTGAATAGAAAGAGTCAAAGACAAAATCTCTAGGAAAAGGCATTTGTCTCAAGTTAACAAGCCAACCTTCCCTTCCATCCCAGACAAATATCTCTGTTTTTTAAATTTTTTCTGATGTCTTTCAGTATATGACAAGGAATAGTACACTAGTTTAAAAATACTAGGGAAGTAAGCAGAAGCATGCTCAGTCATTCAAATTAGGTTGAAACTTGGCAGTCACTGCTGCCTGTGGCAGCCATGATAGTTCAATGCATCCCTGATGCACTGCACAGCCACTGCTCTGGGGCTTTTTGTGCAGCTGTAGACACAGCAGTTGAAGCTCACTGCTTTAGCTCAGCAGAGCTCCCTGCAGGTTTCCCAGCCCCCATTGTATATCTGTGGGGATCCTTGTCCTATTGAGGCTGAACAATGCAGGGTGTTATTCCAAATGAGGAACTTGGTAAAGGTGGCTTGTCTTCCAGGTGGAATAGTAAGTAGAAGCCTCGTGATAAATGAGTAATTTTTAGGTAAATCTGGCTAGGCTGACTGGACTCAAGTGAGCTGTTTGAGTATCCATGGTTGCACTTTAAATTGCTTCATGAATATCCCACGCAACTGGATTTCTGTTTGTACCTGAGGTCAACTAGATGGGCTTCTACTGAAACTGTCCAAATGGAAAACAGAATTTTCTTCAGTATGAGAATTCTCAAGAAATGTTCTTACTTAGTAGACTGCCTTATTAGTTGCTGCCTCTTTCTCCAAGGCTTCATGAGCACTCCATTATAGTGCAAGACAAACAGGAATGCTGATGGCTCCAGTGAACACGCTGTGCTTTGGACTGAAGCTTTCATGTGTCATTAAGTGTATCCCTTCTCTCCCTTCTTCCTTCCCTTCCAGATCAATAATGAGATAAAGCAGCAGGATGAAAAGCTAGTCAGACCTGTAACTGAGCAGATGATTGAGTTCAACATTTTGATTGTTGGTGAACAGTACAGTGAGGAGCTGAAGGACCCAGATGCTGCTGAGTATCAACTGCTGTCTGAACGATTCATTTCTCAGGTGATTCCCTCCCTAACTTACTTTTTCCTTTTGCTGTCTCTGCAAAGCAGTAGTAGCAAAAAGCATTTGTGTCAGGGCTCCTGATTTTTGTCTCCCTATTGTTTCCAATATTTGTTTTCTATTTTGTATATAATGGTGGTGATTTTATTACCATCATATTTTGGGAGCAGGGGGTTTGTCTTTCTTTTCCCTTTGGAGAGGCATCTAAGTTGTCATATGGCTGCTTATCATGAGGCTTATCTTTACTCTAGCTTCACCTCCTTGTTAGTCCCATTTAGTTGGGGTTCTCTGAATCCTTTTCACTGGCGTTAACCCCATGCCAGATCCTGGGCCAGATGGGAAAGAGATGTACTCTTCACTGCAGCCGAAAAGCAACACCACAACTGCCACAAGTTGCTAGCGTAGGCTAGACATCTTAATTTTCCTAGTTGTGTGGCCAAGAGGCCATGGTATGTGTGTGTGTAAAAAATGTCAGATGGGACAGAGTCCATCTGGCTCATGGATGTTCCACTCCTTTGATCCCTTGCCTGGTTTTCTCTGAGCCTGAATAAAGAAGCTCTTGGAAAACAAGTTGGCAGCACTGTGATTGTTTAAGTCTCACCAGAGACAATTTAAAAATAAAGAGATGGAGGAGAGGAACAAGAATTTACAGAGTAAAAAATAATCCTTAACTGGCAAGGATCTTTTGGGAGCTAAAAAACCCTCTAAACCAGCATGAACTTGCAGTATTCTCTATCTTGGTTTTATCTCCTTTAGCACAGTTGGTTATTTTGGCAGTCTCTTTCCATTCATCTTCTTGGAAAGTTTCTATACAGTGCTTGGGGAATGCTGGATGTTGTTCTTAACACTTTTTATTTTCCCTTTTACTAATAATTAAACAATCTCACCAGAACTACTGTTCCATAAAGAAAGAGAATATTCAACTATTTTTCTCCTATTAGATATAACAGCTCAAATATATTTTTGGAAAATGCTAAAAACACTTCCTGATTTTTCACCACACAAGCAGAAGTGAATGGAATCTGTGCTAATTTTTTGGTTTTCCCCCAAAATAGATTAGAAGTGTATTTGAAGGACTACCTGGATACAAAAACATCCATATCCTGGATTACAGGTAAAATGATACTTGTGCATATGTGGTGATTGAAAATGATCATGTATGGTGGCGCAATGAGCTGATACAATGCTTGGCAGAATGTTGGGCATGTGTGTGGGAGCTCCTAGGATGTACTAACTAAGTGCTTTCATATTTGGTACCTCTGTATAAGCAGTTGAAATAAAAATATAGAACTCTATGTAAATGCAATATTTTTTCTTCTGGCATCCACCAGAGAATCTCACTTGAAATGGTTGCCATAATTTTATGACAAGACATTCTTTTTCAAGATTATATCCTAAAATTAAAAGACATATTTGTATCTGATACTTCTTCTAATGTCTCGAAATATTAAACAAGGAAGGACACAGAAAGCTTTTTGGAAAAATGTGTTGTATTTCAATTTCTTTTTCAACTTCTTAATGTTAGTTTGGGATTACTCTAAATGTTAGTGTTTAGGATATGTAAAGGTCTCTCTCTCAAATCAAAATAAAGGTGGGGGAATAGTTTGATAAACAATATGCAATATTTTGACTCTCTGTATTACTATAAATATTTTTTTAAAGACCCGATTTCCTCAAATCAGTTTCTGTTTCAGAGTGGCATTTATGTTAAATTAATGTATCAAACATAGGATGTCTGAGTTTTGGAGTACAAGGATCATAAATGGTGATTTTTCTTGAATGGACTGGAAATATCTTTCAGAATCTAATGAGTGTGTCCATGAGTTAATCTAAATTGTGTTTTCTTTGAGACAGTAAGCTGTAATTCTCAGAATTTATTGCCTGGGGTATTTTAGCTAGAATGCATACAGGTAACAAAGCAGCTGTAGTGAGAAAGGTCTCGTGGTTGGAACCCTAGACTATGTCCAGTTTTCTGCCTGTAAGTAGTAAAACCTTCCATCTTGGTATTTGCAGTCTAATACATTTGCAAGCACTTGGTTCATTTGAGAAGACAAGTAAAAGGTTGATATTTCTGGCGAGTACTGGAGCTCTGTGCTCTGCCGTGCATGACAACAACCCATAGTTTTAAGTTAAATTTTTAGGTGGAATAAGTGACCTTTGATCTTCTTGGTATTGACAACAATTTAACTCCATTATTTACAATCATCTGAGATGGCTCTGCTCTGCTGATTCCTTGGCTTTGTTATGTAGCAGAATAACTGTGCAACTACACAATTTAGAAGGATTTTCCTATATGTGTTTTTCAAATGTATCTGCATTTCAAAGCAAATTTCTTAAAGTTTGAAGACTTAAAGGAAATTATGACATTGATTTAACAGGTTTTGCTGTTCTGTTTTGTTTCTATATTCAGCCCTTCCGAGGAAGACAGGTAAAGGCAACTTTTTTATAGATATTGTCATAATACAGATAAGAAAAACATGTTTAGCTGGAGGACATTGTTTTTTGGGGATTTGTAGTTTTGACTCCAGAGCTAGGTCGTTATCTAACATAAATATTATGAGAGAGCATTATACCAGAAGCTGCAAGTAACTGATCTGTTTTGATTAAGGATAAACCAAATTTGCTTATTTAGGTCCTAATAATAAGAAAAGCCTCAGGAAAAATCATCCCGAAGACAAGACAACTACTGGGCTAACTTGTGTATAGGAGTCTCTTTTGTGAAGAAAACAAAACTGCTTAACAATGACTCCAGTCTTCATATTTTGCAGCAGTCTTGAATAGATGTGGAATTATTATTATTACTGAAATTTAAGTAGATAAGAAACCCACAGTTCTCCAGCAAAGGTTGGTGGCTTAGCTACTTCAAGGCCAGAGATGCTGCATATCTTAGCAGAACTTGCATAAACGTTCTTTACCAGAACATGGGATCAGTCTGGACTTCTTTTTCATCAGACATATGCAAGTTAAGAATCCAAAATTTTCCTTCTTTAGTATTTTAAGAATTTCATAAGACAGAAAAAGAACTGCAGCCTTAACTTACTAAGTGTAATAATATATTTCGTGTACACCTCATCAAAAGCATAGCCAGATTCCACGAACAATTTTAAAGAGAATGAGCATTTTGAAGAAAGATTACATGACACAAATCTCCTCACAAACTATAGTGGTTTAAATCCATCCCCTACTACTGTGCACATTTGCAGGCCAAGATGAATGCAATCATTCACAAGGGCTATGTTCCAGGCACCAGATATTTAGCCCCTTGCAAAAAGATGATGGTGTTGTAGTTATTTGTTCGGAATTATGGACGGAGACTGACAGAACAGTTGTATTAAATGTAAATGTAATGTTCGAGGAGCATATTCTGTTCCATCTTTGGTGTGCTTTTTCACTGCTGCTGTCCTTTTTCATTTCCTCTGCTGACAGTCAGCGTCCATGGTGAGCCTGTGGTGGGCTCATGTCAGTGGTAGAGCCAGCAGCAAAACCCCAGCAAGCTCCTGGGTTTAGTCAGTATGTTTGCAGATTGTCTCTGTTGTATCTGGCACTGGGACTTTAAAGATTACTCTGAACAGAGCCATTATTTTAGAAATACAATCCAGCTTTGTGGGATGAGGAAAACCTGTATTCAGAGCACATTCTTCTAACACTTCATAGATTACTTAATTTTCTTGCTGGTTCTGTCCGCAGCCAAAATGTGTTATATCTTCTAAAGTTCTCTTGTGCTTAAGCCCAGTGTATGGTAAATCTGATTGCTGCCTAAGGTGTCATGGGGAAAAGGACATCCAGATGTATCCAGGAAAAGAAAATTAAGAAAATGGAGGCGAGTTGATATGAAAAAACCCTAAACTCTATGCAGATAAAAAACTGAGTCATAGAATAAATGGCCAAATTAGTCCAGATAAATGTTCCCAATTATAAGGTGAATTAAATACTATTTTATTGCTATTAAAAACATTGTTTCAAACAGGTTGCCACTGCACAGTGACAGAGATTAGGGCTCTCGCTTGCTACTGTAGATTGCTACTATATACAACCTGTTTTTCCTGGCTATTTTCATACCTCAGAAATTCCTGTTATTGGTATGACCTTAAAATCCTCACTCTCACCACTGTATGCTGGTGGGCCCACTAATAATGCTTGCAGAAAGCTAGTATTTTGGTCTGCTTGTGGTCTGTCTGCCTTTCACTAGTAGAAATACGGGATTGGCACCAGACCAGATGTCAGTTTTTGGTAGCATTTTCCTTGAGAACTTTGTGGAAAGAATCAAGTAGTTTTTATTTCGAATCCTTTAAAGCCATGTATTTTTATATTAAAAATGTTATTGACTCTTGTGCTCTTATGAAAAACAAAGTGTTTGCTTGCTTTGGAAAACCTGGCATTTCTCATCTGTGTTTTCTCTTTGCACAAACTGAAGTGGGGTGGAAGTCCACTATGCTGTCACATTTGATGGAAAAGCCATCAGCAATGCCACCTGGGACCTGATTAACCTTCATTCAAACAAGGTGGAGGACAACTCCTTTATGGGCATAGAGGATAATCCAACAGTTGTGTACACCATCAGTGATTTCCGAGATTATATTGCTGAGATCCTCCAGAAAAATGCTCTTCTTGAAAATGCTTCCTTGTCCTTAGACCCAAACTCTCTCCAGCTTACTAATGGTGGGTATTAATTATGATGCTTCGGTGTGCCACACATCTGACTTTTTATAAAGTGAATCTCAGATGAGTGAATCATTGAGCAGTCCCCTGAAAAATTAAACAGAACAAAACAATCCATGTTATAGCCTGTTTTGCTCTGATCTTAACCAGGCCAAGTCATTGGCAGTAGCATCCCATTCTTGATCCATTAGCCTAGCCCCTTTTATTTTTTATTTTTATTTTAATACTGAGGTTTCTGGTATGCAGTTCCAGTAATACTTCCAAAAATCAATAGGAATAAAAGGGGGAAATGTGGTTCACATGGTGCTCATTGCACCAGGGTGACCTTCAGCTTAGTAGCTCTGTGTTGGCTTTAGGCAGCACAAGGGAAATACCTAGGTTATTGTTGAATTTTCAATGATCCTGCTAGAGGGGATGAAAGAGTACTGCCACCCTTCTGTTCTCAGCTTTCCCCTCTACTTCCTATCAGTGATTTGGAGGCATTTCCAGAAACAAAATGTCTTTGGCAAAATTTTTGAAAAGATTGCACTCAAAAATCTGAAATTAGAGAGGGTTTTTTAGTCAGGCTTCCAATACAACTTCCTCAAACTGTTACTGCAGCCTTTAGATCCCAAATATTTGTGTTTCCACAGTGAAAGAAATACTGCACCCCACGTCAGAAGACCCATCCTGGATTACTGAGCATCCAGTTGTGCTGGAGCGCCCTGAGTTCGATGTGAGTATGGCTCTGAGCAGTGAACTTTGGACACATTTGAACAACTTAACTCAGCAAAGTGGAATTGTAGCCAAAACCCAGAGCTTCTCTATCCTGTCATTCATGCAGAATAAGTAGTAATGAAGGCACCTTATATTGGAGTAAAAACCTGGTGAAATCTCTCATGTGACAATTTTGGTGTCTGTTGCACAACAGTTTTCTGTGATCCTCTTGTTCAGATTGTAAACTGTTCTAAAGACATGATTCTTCTTTCCATGATACAGCCATTCTTTGGAAAGAAGAAATATATGTAAATTCAAAAGCTGGCTGCTAGAAGAGACAAAATGCTAAGTTTCATTTGCTACTTTTGTTACTGTATTGCTTTCACAGAAAGTTCTCAATTTGGTTTTAAAATTATGTCTGTTCTCCTAATACCAGCAGAGGAAAATAATAGACAATGGTTCCTTTTTTTGTCTCTTGAAATTGTAATTGTCTCCTCTGACTACCTGTGGAACAATCCAGGACATAGATTGGAGCCTCATTGGACATGAGGCTTGGTGTTCCTGACCATGTTTGTACAAAGGGACTTTAGGAAAGATATGGAGTTAAGTGGCAGCAATGCAGTAACCAAGTCAGTCAGGTCTGCCAACAGCAAGATCTTCCAAGTGCTGGTTCTTTGTCTGGGCAGTTGGTTTCTGCTCTCCACTGTTCTGTAACACAGATGTGCCTTCACAAAGAAATGAGTTCATATCATGCCATAAAATCCAGGTCCACCGGTGCTGGATGGCAGGTTCTCACTCAGTCCATTATGAGAAAATGTTATGAACACGGACATGTTTCAATTCAGCCAACTTCTGAAATTTTTATGTAAGCAAAATTTGTTTTTCCCTAATAGAACGCAAATATTGTTAGAATGGACATAGGTAAAATGTCCCTAATTTCATGCCAGTTTTCCATGAGTTTTAAAAACTAGTTGTTAATGTTTAAAATACAAATTCATGTGGATTTGCCATTATGGCTTAAACATGGTGTAGATAAACATAAATTTAAGTTAAGTTTCAGAAAAGGGCTTTCACTTTATTGGAGCCATCTAACTAGTCTAAAATGTTGCAGATGTTTATTTTAGTAAGACAAAGAATTCTGCCATTCTATACTCTGACAGATGTGCAGGCAGGAAGATATTTTAAAGTACTGGTAGCTGAGCTTTAATTTTTTTTTTTAACCAGTTTTAGGGAATAACATTATGAGAACAAATTGTGGAAGTTATATTTTTCTAATCATGGACTATGAATAAAATCTTCTATGCCCTCAGTCAAAAACTCTGATTATGTAAAAGGTATCAAGTATATCCCCAAACCAGCTGTGTACAATCTGCAATACACAGATAATTTGGGAAGTAGCTTCAGATAAATATAAGGAAATCATAAATATGCTTAAACAGTACAAAATTGATTGTTTTTTTTCTGCAGATGTCAAACTTTTATGGTTCAAGTGGATGTTCTTAGGTAGAACTGTTTCCTGTGGAAAAGAGTTTTGCTATGGTTTTTCCTAGGTGATTTGAGAATAAACTGAATTTGTATCAACATACATACTCATGACATAATATGGGACTGTCATGACTTCACCATCCAATTGCTAGTAAATGGTACAACTGATTCTTTTCTTTAAGTTTTGCAGCTCTCTTTAAAAGTAAAGGGAAAATTAGGTCTAGTTCTTGAAATCCGTATTTTCTTGTTCATGTTGAGTTCTAACTGGTGGAATGCTGTGGCTTGAGGAAAACAAGAAAATGGAAAATCAGGGAGGCAGCAAAAAATGGAAAATCAGGGAGGGGGTTCTGTGTTTAGAACCACCTATCATACTTGTAAGCCTTTCACATTAGTGAAAACCAGAATTTGCCAATATGATATTAAACTTTTTAATATAATATATTGCACTGTAACAAGAATCTTTGAATAATTTTAGTTGCCATAGGAACATTTATCCACATTTGAATAAATGAAGTGCAATCCCTGGCAACTATGCTTACATTAAATAAATGTATTGAGGAGTGATTGCTTGTAGACCTTATTCGTTCTTTATGGAATTTATATGTGCAATTTATTTCTAATTTTGTACAGTAACTCTTTCTACAGCTTTATTTATAGTGTTTAGTTTTGCCAAAAAATAAAATTGCTGGAGCTCATGTCTCTATGGTATATATACTTTTCAACTGATTGTTACCATATAAATTAAAAAATTTGATGAGACTGTGGTGGCATAACAACTGGCATTTTAAAATGTGATCAATACATGCAAACAAGTAATTTAATAAAAACACCTTACCTGGCCTGTTTCCAAAGCATTCAAATGCAGTTTGAATTAAGCTGAACATTTAATTCACCTACATTTCAACGAGGAGTAAAATTTCAAATTGAAAAGTATTTGGATTCTTCCTGTTATTCCTGCTGGTCAAGCAATAGAAAGAGATTTGACAGAAATGATGAGCTACAGAAATTATTATGGTGGTTTTGAACTCTAATATGTATTACAGAAACCTGTGCCCACTGCACACTTAACTTTACTCATCACCATCAGCAGTTTGTCATCCCATAGTAAATTGCTGCTTCTTGAAATTGGTTGGCAGTTTTTCATACCCCACAGGTTTTTTGGTCCATATCTCACTACTGCACAGTATTTATATGTGGGCAGGTATCTATGCAGAGCATTAATTCCTGAGTTTTAGGCTCTCAGCTTGCTTTTGTAGCCTTGACCAAATAACTTCATATCTTTATTGCCTTTTCCCAGTATAATTACCTCACCTCACCAGACTCCAAAATAGGAGATAATTATTCAAAGATGAAATGTGCAAACTACTTTAACTGTAAACCAACATAGATTGGGATGTGGAATAGTAAATAAACAGTGTGGAAATTGGGGATGTTAAGACAAATTATTTTTTCACATTTCAAATAATTCACCAATTCCTTCTGCATATGCTTTGTTGTTCATCATTACTGCTGATAGATTTTTTTTTTTTTCCCTGAACAGGTATCTTGGCTTTGAGACTAAATTATTCCATGTCCTAAATCTCTTCATTAAATTCTGGTCTTTGTTTCCCTCTGGGTTCTCATACCCACAAACTAAAAGATATCAATAAATGATGACTGGGCATGCATACATTGAAGTTCACTTTCTCCACTGTTTAATGTATCATGGGAACTGAAATATTAAAATTACTGTATTGGTTGTGTGGCTGATGAATAACAGCTGTTAAAAGCTCATCATGCTTTAGGAAGGCAGGCAACATTTATCTTTGTTTTAATCAGAGATGGATAGACTTACTTTTTCAGCATAGGAAAGGAGATATAGAAGGTAAATCTCTTAATACCATAAGGGATGCTGCACTCCAATCAATCTGAATGGCTCCTTTCCCTTTCTGATGGACATGACTGGACATGACATTTGCCGGAAGGATGTGCATTTTACATGTATATTGCACGGGGTTAGCAAGGCTCTATATCTGCCACTCCTCCTGCTGCTGTGCATTGCTCCCTCAGAGGCAGAAATCCGAGACTTGGTCAGTGCCTGCTGTTAACCCCCTCTGTGTGTTCAGCCCAATGCAGACAATCAGTGTTTCCCCTGAAATAGTGGAAATATTAACAGTGGCTTTATGTTCCAGGACAGCACCTTTTTAGCTGAACGTCCTTCTGCAGATGAATCAACGGTCAGCAATGCCTTGCCTTTTGATTACACCAAACCCGATTCCCCCTCAGACAGTGAGCAGTCCAGTGACAATGAAATCCAGCCAAGACCTGAGAATATTGACTATGAGGCCGGCTTTGCACCTGAAGCTCCGCTTTCCTCAGAGGTTGATGTCACTTCTTTGCCTGATGGGCTGAATTTAGAGACTTCTCATTTAGTCACTGCACCAGTGTTAGATCATGATTCTTTGGACTCTCCGGAATGGCTTTCATCCCCCAGTTCTTTAGATGGTAAGTTTATGCCATTGACTAAAGCTTAAATTTGGATACCACTATCTCCTGATACTCATAAAATTATAGTTCACCAAAATGAGTTTTCAGAAAGGTCTAAAAATTGAATACCTTTGTCTGCCAGTTTTTACCTTTCACATGTGCATGTATCCAAGAAAAATATACTAAGGTAAAATGTTTGTAATAGGTAATATTCCTGTTTATTTCTTCTGGAAATTATATGTACATGGCACTAGTTAAATAGCATAGAAGCAATTTTGTTTGTCTTGAATTGGCCCATAGAATATCTGAATGGAAAGTGGGAGAGGTTAAGGGGGATCCTTATGACTTTGGCATACAAAGACCAGGATATATTATGGAAAATGTAGAATACAGATCTACAGATAATAAAATGAATGAAATTTGACTCTTTTTATAATAAAAAACCCTAATTGTAAATTTATTTTTTATTTTTAATGTTTGAAGATACTGGACTATCCGAAGAACTTTTGCCTTTAAGTCCTTCTCACCTTGTGCCTGAAGAATCTCTATCTACTGATGACTATGCAGTTCCTCTGCTTTCTGCACCAACAGTGGCCTCTTCATCAGTCATAGAGACTGATATTAAAGAGAAGGAAGAAGTAATCCAAGGTAGTCCTGAGGGCAGTGACAGTGCAGACTCTGTGGAAGAAATTCCTTTTCCCTTAGAAGTACCCCCTATGGAAGACGAAACTGATATATTTCTTGGAGATAGAGTTTTATATGATGATGGGTCTGGTTCAGCTTTTGATGGTTCAGGAAAAGAAATGGAATCAAGTATCTGGCCTTGGGAAGAAGCAACCCTGGAACCAGTTTTCTACCCTGGTCCTGATAGCTGGCTTGAAGATGACAATGAGTCTTTGTTAATCAAAACTGAGGATATTCCTGAAGGCATGATTTTAGACTATATTCTTAACTCTGGGAATAAATTAGATTATGATCTTTCCAAAGATGAGAATGAAGGGATAGTCAATATAAAAGATTTCCTTGATGAGTCTGAAATATTTGTCTTTCCAGAGACTACAACTCCGCAAGTACCTCTGTTACAGACAGAAGAGCCATCGTCTGTGGAACCATCTACACAGACAGAAACACTGGGCATGTATGATTCTTCTTTTGTCATGCCAACTGGAGAGGCCCCTGTCTCACCACCATATACAGATCTGTCTGTGGAAGATAGTCTCCTTACAGCTGCAGGGACTGTCAGTGTGGAGCAACCTGAGGAGTCTAGTGTAGGCCAGAACATAATCTCTGAAGTAGTTGAACAAAAAAGCGAAGACAGGGTACCAGCAGGAGAACTATTCACTGTGAAATGGCCAGATGTTATGGAAGATGCTACAATAGGACACTTGGACACAATCTCTTCAGAAACTGTTCTGACTGCAGATCCTTCCATGGTAAAGCCTGATGTTTCCACAGAAGAGCAGCAAGCCCCAGATTCATCTCTGGCAGACCAAGACACTCCTGGATCAGCAGATAAAAAACCAGCTGATGGTTGGCCTACTGATGGGACACTAGAAACCTCCCTAGATCACACAGTGCACCCAGCAATGCCAGCTGTTACTCAAGGTTCAGCTGCAATTCCTTCTGTAATAGATCTCACCACTGTCCTACAGGACTTCGCTGGACAGGGTGGCACAGATCATGACACACATATTTCCACGAGCTTCAGCACTGTTATGGATTATCAAACAGTGGGTGTAACAACAAGCACCATTGATCTTCCATCCCATCTCCCTCCTGTGGGGTTCACGCCATCACTGTCTGTGGCTACCTCACCAAAGCTGGGAGATGAAACAACAAAAGTCCTGGATGTTTCAGTAGACCTGGATCATGTTAGCACTGTCCACTTTTCTCCTGAGAGGACTGAGGAGGGAAGGAGAATGACTGAAAGTCACATGGAGCTAACAACTCGTGTCCAGTCCACAGAGATGGCCAGTGTGGCTTGGGCCACACATGAAACTCACTTTAGTAGCACCGTCCCGTCCCGAGCTCTAGTTGTGTTCTTCAGTCTTCGGGTTACCAACATGATGTTTTCAGAGGACCTGTTTAATAAAAACTCCCCTGAATACAAAGCCTTGGAACAGCGATTCTTGGAACTGGTAAGAGTCACTTCTATGCTAAATGTCCATTATCAGGTAGACAAAAATTGTTGGTAAATTATATGTAGTAATTTCTCTTTTGCAGAGAGTAACTCAAAACTGGGAGTTTACACATAAGATTTGTGTCCACCTGTGGGGAAAATTCTCTTTGGAAATGGATGGTGGTGGGATGCTGTTTGTCTTTTATACAATCAATATTCTCTCTAAAGCAGAATTTCTTAGCACCATGGTCTAGATGCTCTGCTGCTGTCAAGAAATACAGCAGTGTAGCTGAAGTCACTACCACACTCCCTCTATTTGCTTTCAGAGTGCTCTGTATTTAGTCTATAGGAAGAAAGATGAAAAAAACCCCTGGCTATGAGAGAGTAACTTTTCTGCAATACATTCAACCCATCCTAAGTAAGAGGTAGCTCAGGGAACTAAGCTGCTCCTAAGCTGTCTGAGGACTAGAAAATCCTCACAGGAGTTACACAGCAACCACTACCAAATTTTAACTGAGAAATTCCCCTCTTCTGACTAAAATGAACATTCTGGTGTGAGAGATAAAGGGAGCAAAGCAGAGACAGGGAATGGGGACATGCTTGAAGGAAAAACCCTGTGAAATGGCAAGTATTCCTGGTACTTAGATCGAGGGAGAGCATGATGTATGTCCTGAGAACTGTATTTCTGAACTGTAGAATTTTAGAAGCTCTCTGCAAATTGATATACTCTTAAGAACGGCCTGAAGTATTCAGCCTCCTGGCAAAGATTAATGCCCTTGCTGTAGGATTTGGATAAAATCATTCAGACTCCCACTGTCTGATGCAGCAACAGTGCAACTGGCTTGAGTAGAGAGAGAGAGAGACTCAAAGATTCAGCTTTTCTGTCACATCTCCTGTGTTGCAGCTGGTGCCCTACCTTCAGTCAAATCTGACAGGATTCCAGAATCTAGAAATCTTGAACTTCAGGAATGGCAGCATTGTGGTGAACAGTCGAATGAAATTTGCCAAACCTGTGCCTCGGAATGTCACCAACGCTGTGTATATGATCCTGGAAGATTTCTGCAACACTGCATATCACACCATGAACCTGGCCATCGATAAATATTCCCTGGATGTGGAATCAGGTAAGGACAGCAGACAAATGCATCTTAGAGCAAGGAAACTAGAAAAACTTCTGGTTTAAGTATTAAGGATTCCAAGAGCCCAGAGACTGCCCACTGCTTTTCATAGACTGGGCTTTGGAAAGACAGTCATTCATAGAGTTCAAATAAACAAATGAAAATCTGCTCTGGGGCCAAAGAGATGAAAATCAAAGTGGGACCCACACAGAAAAAGCTGTATGGAGTTCATAAGATTCATGGAGACAAATTCACTCATGGAATACTCTATATAATGTCCCTGCATTTGACCTGGGAATGAGGGAGCAGACAGCTCAGGGAGAGCAGTGTTTCCCATCTCTCTTGTGCTTAGCTTCATGTGTGGTTTGAATTTATTCCACGTGGTTATTCCCACAGGTGGTAGCCAGTTTACCTGCCAGGTGGGCATCTGCCTCATTTTTGGGGTAAGGTCTTGGTTGCACTAAAAAGTAACAGGCCCTCTTTCTTCACTCCTCTGATACAGGGAGAAAGTTGTTGGGTTTTTTTCCCTGTCCAAATTAACCAGTAGTTTACCATGTAAGCAACCCGGAAATATTTCCTGGTTAAAGGTTAGAAAAAAAAAAGGGTGCTGGCCTGTTGCCATGTGGTAGCTGTTTTTCTCAGATAGGTCTCTTATAAAGATGATCTAATTAGCATGGCAAATGTTCTGATATTGATTGTTTAGCTGTATGCCAGCCTCTTAAGCCTGATAGAAGTGAGTTATCTTGCATGCTACAAGCTTGTGTTCCTTGCAGAAAAACAAGGCAAATCCCCTCACAGCAGATGGTGTGTGCCTGATGTCCCACTGCCCTTCCCCATATGCTGCCTAGGTTTTCTATAACAAGAAATACTGGAGATCACCTGTGGTTTACTCATTTGTAAAATGTAAAAGAGTTCCAGCAGACAGAGAAGGTATAAGGTACTACCTATTCCAGCATGAAAAAGATAATTTTATACTTGCTTTTTTGATTGTTTGTTGGATGGTCTTAGCCGTGCCACTGGCTTGTGCAGAAACAGAAATACTTGCTAATGATTGTTCACCTTAGCAGAACCTTTTGTTACTCAGGAAAGATGCACACTGAATTTTGGTGTATCAACAAGAGACTATTAGAGAAGATGGCAGCCCAAAGCCAGCACCTCGTCTCAGTAAAGCTCTCCTCTTCATTAGTAGTTTTTGTTCTGTATATTGTCAGGTGAGCAAGCAGATCCCTGCAAGTTCCAGGCCTGCAATGAGTTCTCGGAATGCTTAGTAAATCGCTGGAGTGGGGAAGCTGAGTGTGTCTGCAATCCTGGCTACCTGAGCATCGATGGGCTGCCCTGCAACAGCATTTGTGATCTGCAGCCAAACTTCTGCCTGAACGATGGGAAGTGTGACATAAGCCCTGGGCAAGGGGCCATCTGTAGGTAAGTCACCCTGCTGTTGTAATTTGTGCTTCCTGGATGAAAACTCCTATTTATGCCTCTCTTGTAGAGTTTTGTCTGAAATTCTGTACAATGTTGTATAATAAGTGAGTAGATTGTGATTATAGTTCGGTGTTATGCCACTCAGTGCAAGTCCCAGTATTAACATTAATTTTCCTATGTATATATCATAAATGAGGTAGTAACAACTTAATAGAATAGAAACATCAGAAATTAAAACTAACTTGGAATACTGGTTTCAATGGAACATATTCAGTTGTGCAAATAATTTTTATTGACCTTTGGGGACAATTTATCTCCAGAGGTTTTCTCATGTAGCAAAGTGTCTGATAGAGTCATATCACCTATGAGAGTTAATTCCATAACAAAAGTTCATACCTGAAAGGCATGTTGCTAGTGCATAAATATATTAAATATAGTGCTTTTGGCTTGGAAAAAGCATAAAAGTAAATCATTGTACATTTGGGAAAAATTGTGTGGGTTCATATAAGGGTGAAGAACAGGCCCCAGAATTTTACTTAAAAAAACCCAAAACCAAACAGATGCATCTAAACAGGATTGCTGTATTTTGCAGGCAATCAAAAAGGCTTCATGAAAAATACAGACAAATTGTTGATGCTCTGATAGGGCACTTAATTTTCTACTTTTCAAGCAATGTAACAGTCTATTTTTAAAAATAAAATGTACATATCAACAAAAATTAAGAAAACTATTCAAAGAAGAGTATTACTACTAGTAGTTGTTATGTCATGTGATTTTCTTTTTAAAGTTTACCTAGAATGTTTCTAAAGTCAATCCTTAGTGCTAACAGTTAACAGAAGAAATTAAAATGGTTTTAAAACTTTAAAAATGAATACTATCACAGATGCATTATAAATGAAATCATATTTGTGTAATAGTGCTAATAAGAAGCAGGTAAGTATCTGAACTCAAGCATGTTACAGCCAGCATTTATTAAAAACTTTTTGAAAAAATGGAAGTATTGCCTATTACTTTCAGAAACTGTTTCAGATAATTATGTTAGATAGAAGACTTCATTTATTGATGTTTCTTATTAATAAGGTTCATTGCTGTGCATGGTCATAATACAATACCTTGATTTTCTATAGAAAAACTCCCAAACACACATATTGTGTGTTTTAAGTGAATAACAACGTTATAGTTCCTATGTTCAAAACAACATTATGGCAAAAACGCTGAATATCGGTTTGAGCAACAATTCCAAATATAGTCTTGGACATGCATTTCCTTTGAGTAATTTATTTTATGTATCTATTTAGCCATTGTGAAGTTCACAACACCAGAAACATTCTACTCAGCTAATATACCTTCATTGGCATTTGCATTCCAAGATGATTGAGACAACTGCTTGCTACCTTTGCAGTATTTGATATGCAAGGCTCATTCAAGGGAGGACCTTTTCCTTACTCTAAACACCTTCCTGTTTTAACACATCACAGGATACTCTAAATTGCATAAAGGTGTTTTCTATCACAAATGCATTAGCTTTTTGCTATTTCATTCAATTCAGTAATTGGGGTAGTTCATCCTGGAGAAGAGAAGGCTCCTGGGAAACCTTTTTGGGGGCCTTTCAATACTGAAAGGGGTCTTGTAAGAAAGGTGAGGGTCTGTTGCAATAGGACAAGGGGTAATGGTTCTAAACTAAAAGAGGGTAGATTCAGATTAGATATCAGGAAGAAATTTTTTGCAAATGTAAAAGTGTAGTGAAACACTGGAACAAGTTTTCCAGAGAGATGGTAGATAGGGCTCTGAGCAACCTGAGCGAGTTGAAGATGTCTCTGCTCATTGCAGGGGGGTTGGACTAGATGGCCTTTAGAGGTCCCTTTCAACCCAAATGGTTACGTGATTATCTACCAAAAATATGTTTACAATAATAATAACACTAATAAATAAAATTGGTGATTGAAAAATGCAAAGATATTTGTTCGGGTGACATAACTGAAGACATGTCGTAATAGGAAGTTAAATACATTAATCAAAGCTTTTGCTGGTGTTTAATTTCCCTGTGTTTCTGTGTGGCAGGTGTCGTGTGGGAGAGAACTGGTGGTACAGAGGGGAGCACTGTGAGGAATACGTGTCCGAGCCACTGGTTGTGGGTATTGCAATTGCTTCTGTGGCAGGATTCCTTCTTGTGGCCTCTGCTGTCATCTTCTTTTTGGCCAGGACCCTTCGAGACCAGTACACAAAGAGTGACAGTGGGGACTCGCAGGGGTAGGTGACACCATCTAGTATTTTAAAACACAACGGCTACAATAAGGGTAATTCTGTCGTAAGTCTTATATCACACAGTTTACAAGCAACAGGATGTACAGGCACCTCCAAATGCCAAGCTTCCTGCCCTTCCAGGCTGCAGAGAAGCTCACAGTTTGTTTATTGCTCCCCCAGGCAGGGTGACAGCCTCTCGTCCATTGAGAATGCAGTTAAATACAACCCCATGTATGAAAGTGATACGACTGGCTACAGCCATTATTACCGGAGATATCCGCAGCTAACGTCCTACAGTTCCACCAGTGCAGAGACATCCACAGACTACAGCAGTGAAGAGATCAGGCACATTTATGAAAACAGTGAGCTTACTAAGGAGGTAAATGACCTTGTTTTCATAGTGGCATGGGAAAGATGATGTAAACAGTAAGCTTATTCCACACTTCTAACCTCAGAGGTGGGTCCAGTCTTTCCCCAGTGTCTACGCTCTAGAGAAACAGGTTGCGACTATGGCTGCTCTGCCCAATCTTTCCCCAGTGTCTGTGCTCTAGATTAACAGGCTGTGGCTGCTGAAACTATTTTAAAAAAGACAGAAAGCTTTTCCTGCTTGCCTTTAGAGAAAGTTATGGTTTTGTTCTGACCTGTAATGAATTTCATGTAATAAAGGAGCTGACTCCTTAAGTAACTTCACAGGAGTTGGGAAGGTTTGATGTATTACTTGACACAACATTTACCTTTTAAAGCCAACTATCTTATGTAAAAGTAGTGACACAGTGAAAAACTGGTACATCCAGGCCTTTTCACAGGATCCTTTTTTTGGGGGGTATTTTTTGATTGTTTTCAAATTTGAGTCTTTCTATAACCTGCAAGTTAGATCACATCTTCTTTCTTTCTGTGTAGACAGTACCCAAGGTTTACTCTAGAAGGCTAAAGAGAAGGGATTGACATCCCAGAACTGACCACAGATCCTTAAGCAACTGTGAGATATTTGAATCCAGTATGTAGCTGGACTGGTAGGCAAAGTATCTCTGAGAGATAAACGGTTTTGTTAAAGCCTGTTGAAATGACACACTCTGTCCAAACCCTGGTTTTGATTTAAAAGCGAAGTATTGCTGAATTCAAATGAAGTGCTTCACTAGAGGAAAAAAAATTCTAATAAAATAAAGAAGAATTTTAGTGTTGGAGTGCCCAGTTTCATGCTCCACTCCTTGAAATGGCAATGCATAGAAGTTTTATTTCCCAAACCCCAGGAATCAGTTATTTCTGTAGCATTCTGATTTCTATTATGTACTTACGATTCTGTTTATTGTATTCTAGGAAATTCAGGACAGAATTCGAATTATAGAGCTCTACGCTAAAGACCGCCAGTTTGCAGAGTTTGTTAGGCAGCATCAAATGTGAGTGAAATGTCTTGTCTGGATAACTAACTCCTTTGATGTTTTCTCCTGTGGCCTTTACTACATTACTGTATTCTTTTAAAGGTTCTAGAAATGGTGGGACAATAGAGGCTAAGATTTCAACATCATTTTTTAAGAGGCTCAACCGTTTTTACAATACTCAATAATCAGTGTTAAAAGTAGATAACCCCAGGACAAAAAAAAAGCAGTGAAGAGGAATCCCAGAGTTGATGGATGTCTGACATCAATTCAGGTCCTTGAAAGCACAGAGACAATCTTCCTAATTCTTCTAGTGTAGTTCCCATTGCCCAGTGCTTTGTTTAACAACAGAGATTTTAAAAACATGTTAGTTTGTCTTGAATTGTCAAGACACGGCAACTGACCAACACCCGACAGATTGCAAATACAATCCTGTCTGGTATGGTGAGCACCAACCGTAACAGAAACTTTACAACTCCAGACAATTAAGCAATCTGAGCTGTGTGCTTTGATGAAAGCTAAGCACAAAGGAGGTCCTCAAGGAATTAGTTGCATGAACTGTACTCCTGCTGTAGCAAGCAGCAAGTCACAGCTTGCTGAGTTGAAAGATACTGTAGTACAACTCCTTGGCATCCTATTAAAAATATCTACAGTAGCAAAAAGTGTGTTCCCAGATCTTCAGCACTAATTTTTTTTTTAATTGAAAAGAACAACAGTTCACATTTTTCCATGTTAGTCATTCGTTTTTTCATCTTGAAAAGGATCAGCCTCTATATTTTCCACAGCTGGAAAGTAGTAAGTCCTGCCTTGTATAAGCCTGGAATCCAATGTTTGAAATGGATGAACCTAATCACTGCTTTTCTGTTCTTCATTTCAGGAAGCTGCTTTAAGAAAAAAAGAAATTGATAGAATACACATGGGAGATAAAGACTACCTTGTTGTTACAGCAGTGGGCTCAGATGTAACTGGAAAGTTACTTATAGTCTTAACATTGCATGGATGGATACAGATGTTTTCTAAATGAATGGCTAAAATGTACAGATGTCTGTTTATCTCAATTTCTTCTGGCTTTTCTGTGTAAAGTGACATTTTTAAGAGGTGATCAGAAGTGGCAGGGGTTATGAAAGTTCATTTTTCTTTAACTTCCAAATGGACAGTAAAAGTTTTTGTATACAAAGGCAAAAAAAAAAAAAAACTCATTGGATACAACAAGTTACATGCACAACCAAAATAAAATGCACATTGAAAATCCCTGCTTGGTATTTATCCCCTCACTGAAGGCTCCAGTGGCGATTTCATGGGTATAAAACAGTAGTGGAAGGAGATATTTAATTTGAAAGGGAATGAATTGTAGGGGGGAGCTATTGTGCTAGAATTATGTTAGTATTATTTTAAGGCATTCCTGTTATCAACACAAACATAACCTCACTGGAACAGCTTTTCTTCTGTACAGAGGCCTGATGTACATTTTGCCACCTGGCATTAGCAAAGCAGAGGATAGCACTGAGCCTGCAGCCTCCTGAAGGCTCTCCCCAGAAATCAGCATCACCACCGCCTGTCAGTGACCCCACAGGAGCCTGGGCAGGGAGGGCAGTGCTTCTTCAATACAGCACAGCGTCTTTAAAGCCAGGATGGTTGGTTCTCCAGTTCATTCTGGCAGCCACACAAGCTGGGCCACAGAAGGGCTTCTATCATACAAATGTTCTGTGAAGCTTAAGTGATTAACATTGGGTTTTTTTTTTTTTTTGTATGTAGGCATTTTGTTTCATATTTTATAAGTTAATATGCATTATTTATTTGTTGTATGTTTCCTTCCGAGCTTGTTTTCATAATGGAATTGTTGAAATAGAAAGATGACTAGTTTTAATGATAAAATAATACAGTGGCATTTGTGCCCATTCTTTTATATCTATATTGTATTTAGTGTTTACTCAGTGTTGAATTCAGCCAACTAATATTTGAAAATACTGAACTGAGCAATAGCCTGCCATGAGCTCCCTTTCAAATTCAGGTACTTAAATTAATGAACATTTGGTAGATGTCAACAGTTTCCTCTGGGGAAGGCAAAAAGAGAGATTATTCTTAGTTTAGTGGAAATCAGCACAGAATTCCTTAAACAGAAGAAGTCAGCCTAAAGCATTTTTAAATAGATGAATTGAGATGGGGTCTTGCAAGTAAAGAAATAGAATTTTATCTTCAAGTTATGAAGAGAGTTCTGACTATGCGTTAAGCTGTGTAGGGGCTCTGTTCCATCACCCAAGGTCTCTTGTTTGAGTCATTAACACGGCTGCCAGGGTTAGGGCACCAATTACGATCACATTAGCTTGTTCTAGCCAAAGCGGCCAAGTTATTTGTTATTTCTGCAACATCTGTAGTTCTCGGCCCACCTGTGCCAACAGCCACCAGATACTTTCTAGATTTAAGTGATAGTGAGAATTACTTAATTGTCTTTAGGCGGCTTAGCTAAACTACAGAATATTTCAATGCAATTTTTTTACATGTCCTGGAGAACCTCACTGGATCACTTGTGTAATACCTTCTTGCCTTGAGTGGCAGGGGATGGGTATCAGAGCCACACATCTGTCCAAAAAATGCTTATCTAAACCACAGAAAGCCAAATAATGCCAGACAGCAGGAAATAATATGGTGCTGCTGAACATCGTGACCAGTTGTTATGAGACAGAGGCCCCATTCTACTGGTTGGCCCAGGGGCTGTCAGAGCAGCTGGTCCAGAGTTTGTGAGGCACAGCCCACTCCTGGTGGCCCTGCAGGAGCATGGCTGAGCCATCCCATAACACCAGGGCCTGTGATCATAGCAGATCTGCTGGGTTCAGGGTGGGCAGCATCTTGGGACTTGTATCTATGCAGCTCAGCTGCCAAACCTGGGAGATTTGGTGCTGCTCCTGCTTGAGTGCAGCAGTGGATGGAGCTGGGATCATGGAAGTTTCCAAGGTATTCTGCTGTGCACAAGCTGAGAAGAGGCTTGGTTACACTGAGTGTGAGGTATTTCAGTGAATATACAGCGATATTTTCTTTGTGTGTGTGTATACATATGAATATGATGGTATCTTTTCACTACAATAAAAAATTATTTCCAAAATATTTTTTCTATAACATTCATGTAGACACTATGAGTTTGACAAGGAGAAGACATCTTAGCCCATGAACATTTGTGTGTTTAGGATCAGAAAGTTTTGTTTGGTTTTAACAGAGTTGGCTAAGCTAAGAGAGTTGGCTGTTAAACTCCTTTGCTAACACAAGTGCCAAATGTAGTTCATTAACAAGTTAATGTAAATGTTACAAGGTTATAGTATGAGAAATGATGCTGGAAAGCACATACATAAGTGCTTTGCTTTCAGTTAAACTCTTGGCCCATTTTGAAGATGTTTCATCCCCAATCAAAAAGCCAAGACCTTCATGAATGACTGAGTTTCTTTGATGCTTTCCCAATCCAAGGCAGAGATAAAGAACTCTAAATATCCTAAGAAAACAAAACCAAAAAAAACCTGACACCCCCAAAGCAACAACAAAAACCCAACCACCACCACACCAGCTCGGTGTACAAATCTATCATTGTAGTTAGTATGCACTTTTTAATTTGTTACAAGTAAAAAGTGCAGGTTTGAATGACTTGGCTTAATTTAAGAGCACGAAAAAAGCAGTTATTGTTTACTAAACGCTGACAGATTTATCAGTATCTGTGGCTCCCCTCAAGGCTGGAAACACAGAAGAAAATCAAGTTCTGCAGGACACTACCACCTGCCCCTTTAACAGAGCGTCTCAAACATAGAGCAGCCCAGGCTGGATCTTCAGGGCCTCACTTTTAAACCTCAAGGCACCATTCCATGGTGGTAGAATTATACCAGGGCTGGCAATTCTATCACAAAACAAGTTTTCAGAGCTGCAAGATTATCAGCATTTCAGGAATTGTGTGCTTGTCTTGTATTTGCTTTTTCACAAAGCACAGAGCCTTGCCCAGCAAAATGCTAAAAGATACCAAGTAACCGAGTCTCTATTCCAGTAAGCCTCAGACTGTGGAAGACTACATACTGCTGGAAAAGAGTTTATTTCCAGAAAACAGGTTTCTTCAGGTTCTCAGAGACAGCTGAAACTGTGCATTTCATCTGTCTCCTCCAAACCAGGGAAGCATGAATAAACTTTTTAGATTTTAAAAACTTACAGCTTAAATGTTAGAATGAAAAAAGCTTTTAATAATCAAGATTTTCACTCACATTTCTCATCAGACCTACTGGAATTGGTCCTTGTTACGAAGGGCTGCAGGATTATGAGAGGACTCTGAGCCCTCTGGTACATAGAGTTAGTGTAGGGAGGCATGCAAAGGTGCTAGAGTTCCAGCATGGGGACAGTCGTCTTATCCTATGAAACACAAAGCACCAATATTTACCAATACCAATTTATCTATCAGAAAGCATCATAGGACGGACACAGACTGACTCTGTATAGCATAGGAAATGGGTCAGGGCATTGTTGCCTTTTTACGTATTAGTAGGAAGCACACAGGACTTTTGTGGGCTTTGTTTACTTGAAGAGTACTGTAACATCAGCAGAATTTGCCTTATCTTTCCACTATTTGATTCAGGTTTGGAACAGATGCATCATCTTCTACATAAAGTTGATCCATTTGCTTTTGTTTCTCAGCTGGAAAAAAATTCCAAAGCTAATTCTGGGCCAGGATTTTTTTTTCATTTGTCAGACCAAGCAGGAAAGTTTTGGTTTTGTCATTAACAGTAATTGACTCTCCTATTCCAGGTTATTAATGACCCCCAGAAATTTTAGTTGAGTTCCCATCCTCTAGGACTCTTGTTCATGATGCTATTCACATCTCCCTGCTGGGTCACCCACCACATTGGGCAGTGGGAAACACACTCACAGCAGTTTCCAGGACTAAAATGACATCTTGCCTAAGGTGCTGCAGCTGCTCTGAATCTGGGCTTTAGTTTTCCTGTGTTTCCAGTAAAACACAAAAGGAGATTTCAACCCTTACTTGTTTCAGGATGAGAAATACTCTAATACTAGAATTTTGTGAGACAGATGCCAATTTATTATATTTTTTAGAAATCAATTATACCATCAGCACATCTGAGGACTACGTTTTTCTACTAAATAGGTAAGTTAAACTACACCTAAAGCCTGACCTTTTGTAAGGGGACACTGCCCCCAGCTCTCATTTATACAACTAAAACAACAAAATATGACTATCTATGTTGAATCATTGGAGGTTTAAATGTTGTTCAAAAACCTATTATACACAAATTAGATTTGGTGTTAATTAGACTTGTGATTGCATCTCCACAGCTCATTACCAGATGGGGAAACCAGGCCTTTCTGGAAAGGCTGATGTAGCTTGAACAGACATGAAAATGGGATCAATAAAGGATATGGCTATACATTGAAACTTAATGTAGTAACATGGTCATGTGGCTCAATAAAAAAGGGGAAGTGAAGAGTTAGATTTTCAGAGGTGAGCTTACAAGCAATACCAAGTGTGGAAGATTTTCATCTACTCATGGGAGACAGCTATGAGGAAATTCACTCAGCTCCACCTAAAGAGGATCACACAGTGATTAGATGATGTCCTGTCCCAGAAAGGGAGGGGATGCAAAACACTTCCAGCAGCAGCACAGGGCTTGTCTCCTACCATGACCTACAGGTAACTGACTGCAGATCACTGTTTGTAGTTCCTGTCACCTGCCCAGTAAGGGACTGTCTGTTCTTCCTGTCCCTAGTTTCAGATGGAAAGATCAGAATGTTTTGATTGAAAAAAAAAGCTTTATACAGTTCTCCAGTAAACCAGAGACCGCTGTCCAGCTTTTTTCTTTTTTGTCTATTATTTATTATTTACTGTTTAAAGTTTTGATTAAAAAATTAAATCAAAATAACCACAAACAACAACAATAACAATTAACAAAACCTTTCTACACTTATTTTTAGTGTTTGCTTTTTGTCTTGTCCCCTTAGGCATGGATGCAAACCCACAGCTGTGGTGAGAAGGCAGTGTGGTCTACAGAGCTCTTCCATATGGGGTTCTCACTTTGCTCTTTTCCCCACCACAGCAACACTTATAATCTCATCACATGAACATACGTTAAAAAAACCACCAAGTTTCAAAACTTCAAAACAAAAGATCCCACAGTGGAATGTCCTCTTGAGGCTTGCAGGAAGTGTGGCTGGGAGCCTCATAAACACA
The DNA here is from genome assembly GCA_013397955.1 of Grantiella picta. Taxonomy (NCBI): domain Eukaryota; kingdom Metazoa; phylum Chordata; class Aves; order Passeriformes; family Meliphagidae; genus Grantiella; species Grantiella picta. The sequence goes on along the minus strand of VZRM01002588.1, from coordinate 767,953 downwards.
GAGATTTGACCTTTCAAGAGACTTAAACCTTCAGCATTATGCATATAGCTCCATGACGGGACATGCCATGTCAAATGCAACACTGAATACACCAAACTCACAAAAGGAGAAGCAGTGGGTATGGCACTTAAGAGCTGATGGTAAGTGTTTTGGGGTTGCCTGTAAGAACATGGGTGACACCAGCAACATTTTTCAGAGAGCAAAGCACATAAGAACCTTGCACTTGTCTACCAAGAAAAAGAGGAAATGGAAGCTCCTAGTAAGGTGTTCAAAGCAGAGGACCTGCCCACAGTTTGCAGGCCGACCAAACCAGTCTCTAAAAAGGGATCATTTAGCCTAGAAAGATTTAATAAAATCATGTTAGGAAAAACAAAGTAAACAAAAAGGTTATATTTTAGAGACTTTTTCCTATATAAGGAAGAGGAGAAACACCCCATAACCACTATGATTTGATAAATCTTCAAGTCAATAAGCTGCTTTTATCTAATTATCCTTAATATTGCTTTGCAAAGGGAAGGGCAGAACTCTGACCATTTTGCCCAGTCAGGCCCTCTGCAGCTTGTGCTGCCAATACTGACAGATAAGCAAGGAGGAAGGATTAAGTACTGTGTGCATCTATCAGTGGAGGTTAAATGGAAAATTTTACTTCTGAAGTATTAGTGAGGTATATGCATGGCCCAGTAGAGCAGAAGTTCTGCAGGTTGACTGCTCAGCACCTATTGGAGAACTGTCCTATATCAAGCACTCTCAGCTGCCTGTGAACAACTTGTAAACCATGCACTGTTCCTCTCCAGATGGAGCACTGCAGCACCCCTTGTCATGATATAAAAATTTAATTAGCTATGATGACCAGTATGTTTTATAAACACTTAACAAAACTTCCCACTGTTTAATTACTTATGTAAAAGAAGCAGATGATCTTATAACATGAGAAATGTGATCACAGGGGAAAAAACCTCACAAGACAACCCAACAAAAAATAGAGCTGTTCAGTCCTGTAATATAGAAACCAAAGATGTGTGAACCTCTCGTGAACATTTTTTAAAACAACTCTAGTTAACTAAGCCTCTTGACATACGATGGTTTTGCCCTGTCCCCATTCTGCTCTAGGAAATGTGAAACCTCAAATCTAGCAAAGATCAATCGTCAAACAGAGGATATATTCAGGGGCCAAATATGAAAATCAAAGGTATTTATCCAGCTTTAAATGAAGATCATGCAAAATCCTACATACAATTAATGCTGAAAACCAGAACTGGTACAGCAAAATACCATTACTTAGTCTGTCTTTGGCTGAATTTTCTAAGACCATAAACTGTCTCACACATCTGGGTTTATTAGATCATTTCAAGACTTCTGCTGATCTCCAGTGCGCTTGCTTCAAAACTCTGCCACTTTGAGCTTTCTTTCCCCTAGTTAGTATCAAAGAGCTTCAGCTTGGAAAAGCTTTTAAAAACTTGGTTCAAATTAAAGAAGCAACCCAGCCCACTAGCAACAGCATTACTAACTGCTCTACATCCATGTCAATTGGGTCCCACTCCAGAGTGCTTTTGAGGCTGGGAGGAAGGAGCAAAAGATGGGGAGAAAACCAGAAAAAAGACAAAGCTTGGCTACGGTCTGAGTCAGCAACAACAGCTAGGATACAAGTCTGTGTGAAACCATAGAAATGGCAAGAAGTCTCATCCACCTGTGTTTATAGGGTCTTTCCAAAGGCGGGACAAAGGACTGATGTATTTTCACAATAGAATTGTAAGGAGCATGATTCCTTGAGCTTTGGAGGAAGGCTGGAGAGACATTTTCCCTGCAGGACATGAGACACTCTAGGAAATACTAATTTCAACTTTGTATCTGTTTGATATATGCAGTGAGATATCTGCTCTGTTTTTCTATACACAGAGCATGATAAAACCAGAAGTAAAAATCCAGCCTCTGAAATGAACTAGTGCCAGAGCAAAGAATACCTTAAAACTGGGAGCAGAAGGGCTGAGGGGAAGAGCACTTGAGCTTCTTACTAGTGCCAAAGCTCGCCATTTGAAATCTCTCTACCTTTCTGATTTTTTCCACGAACATATAAAGAAAAAGCAAACACTGTCTAAGTCTGTTCCAAAACACAGGCTATCCTTAATTTCACAAATGAAATTTTCTAATTTGATTATCCCTTATCTATGATTGCTTCATACCCAGACACCTACCCCCAACTCCAATCCTCCATGCCACTGGAGCAAAGGTTTCATCTGCAGCAGCTTCCAGATACCACTCTGACTCTATAAATCCTTTATTTCAGAGGCTGAGAACAGAATGTCCTACTATCAATCCACTTGCATCTTCATTTTCAATCTTGACATAATAAAATATTGTGACAGCTTTTTCCAAAGCAAGCACATTGGCTTTTGAGTTGTTTTGTTTTTAAAATCAAAAGGCAAAAAAGGATCTCACTACGATACAGGTTTGTATTATGGATAGCTATTTAAGATGCCAGATGTTTAAAGCTCTTCTCGTATTCATTCCAATTCCATGGCATGGCTGACAGTCTGCACCTCTATAGATGTTGATGTGGGGCAGAAATATTACACTTTCTGCACTGTTTATGGTACTAAAAGCCATATCTCAAGTCTCACTCTCCATCCCAAGGAGAAAAATAAGAGATGTATCAGCCCACCCTTGTCACAAGGTTTTTGGTTGATTCCTACTGATTAAATCTCATTTGCAGCTGCCTTCAAAATATGATATGGACAAATGTGGTTCTCCCAGGCATCAGCAGGAAAGACCAAAGCAACCCCAGCCTGCCAAGCAAGTGTCAGCTCAGTAAAGTTGCCATGTAATATGTGGACCACAAACAGTAGATATCACACTAAGAGGGAAGACTGCCAGCTTAGGTTCAGGGCAATGGTCTGGAGATAAAGATCCTGTGCGGAGTAGCACAGACTGAAGATCAGTGAAGGCTAACTTGCCCTCTTGGGTCAGCTATTCTACATGGACTAGGAGGTCACTCAGGTTGCTTCCAGACAAGGGGACCTCACAGAACCCACAAGAGATGGTTTGATCAGCGCTGATCTGCTGCCTTGATCAGCAGCTGAGCTCTGGAAAAGCAGGTTGGCTGCACCTGACAATAGCTGGCCTGGAAAGGATCATCCCATGGGGCACCCCACATCACCCTGCTCATTCCACCTGCACTGGAAGAAAGTGTCCTCTCAGCAAGACCCATAACCACACCTTCCTGTGGGTAGGGAGGCCAAGCTTGCTCCCCAGGATGATAGGGCAGCTCAGTTTGGCCATCACTTTTAAAACGCAACCTGTTAAATCGACACATTACTGAGAGATCTGCTGCAAGGTGTTTCTAGAGGCAGTATGTTGTAGTCAGGGGGCTTTCTGCAGAGAGCTGGCCCAACACCACCCTGGACACTTGCTAGGCTGAACAACATCACCCATTGAATCCCTAAGGGTGTCCTATAGCTCCAGAGTTGATCATGGCCCAGTGTTGAAAAATTGTGATCTAGGTAAAGTCTTTCAACACTAAGCCTTTCCTTCACACCTCCCCCAAAACTGCCATCTACCCAGGCAGTCACCAAGATCCAGTCTTTAACACCCTCCCCGAATCTTCAGTAAGCTCTGCTCTCAGAACCATCTCACCCCAGTCTAGCAGATCCTTGCCAGCAGTGACAGTAAGCACTGGCCATTGCTCACAGTAAAACATTTCTTGTAGTAATAATTAGATATTCTCCACCAGAACACATATCACTTCCCAAGTTACCACACTTATTTCAGTTTGCCTCTCTGTTGAGGCTGCTGGTGACAGTCCATGTCCATTGGAGAGTGCAATGATATGACCAACTCATTTCCAATAAGCCACCAAATCACTATCTGAGGACAATCAATTTTCCAGTTGGCACTGAATCTCTGGAATACTCGCATAAAACCGCATATACTCTAAGTTACACTTCATCCGAACGTTACCCACATAAACAAGTATGGACATTATTGAAAGGGAGATGTCAACACTAAAAGGTGTTGAAAATTATTTTAGGAATAATGAATGCTTTGGGGATTAACAGTAGCATATGGTACCTTTCACCTCCAATTTACTGGTACAAATCCAGCTAGAGCAGCATGGATAAAAACCTTTACCATCTGGTGACTTATTACTTTATGGAAAATAAACAGGTGTTTACACCTCACACGCACAAAATCCACCACCATAACTGGAAGTCTTGCTGGCTTTCTCGGTAGACAGATAAAAGAGGGACAGAACACTCTTCTCCTCCCCCAGTATAATGAGTCTACTTACCTGAGAAGTGAGGACAGCTGAATGCCAAATACTACTACCACTCAATACCAGAAACTAAAATATGATCTAACACGTTTCCAGTCTTTATTAGGGAGCAGGATGATTTATGGCTTTCAACCCAATATCTCATCTACCACTTTCCTCCCCCACAAAGCCCCTGAAGCAGTAGGTGTATTGATATTCTCCTTTTCTAAAAGCTTTATCTAGCCGTGTAAATCATTGCTGCTATAGCAGTGTTACTATACGATATTTCACATTTAGCCGCTCTCATATCAGCCACAACAAGGAAGCCTGAAGTAATCAGCCTCCATGCCTCAGTGAGTTCTTTTGAACATTATGCTTTTTTATTCAAGAGTACCATCCAAGTTTGAGTTACCTGGTCTGTTTATAAATTTGCTTAGCCATGCTCCAGTTTCTCCCTATGAGTTAGAAAGGGCTTCTTCTTAAAAAAAAAAAAATTATCACTATTATTGTAGGAAACATGCAAGCCGTTATTATCAATTTTAAAATTAATAGCTAAAGGTACATAAATGTCCTCTGAGTTTTCTCTTAATTTATCACTTGGAAATGTGGAAATCACTTAATATGTAACAGAAGTTACTAGTTGTTTAATATATCTAATCTTTATTAGTGGCATATGGGAGATTCTCTGAATAACCTGGACCTGGGGTAGTTAGAAGATAATTTGCTTGCCTTCTTTAAAGCTCTATTTTTATCCCTGAGCAGTAGTGGTTTTTTGGCTAAGGCTGAATGCAGCTACTTTCACATCATGTAATGACCAGGAACACAAATCGCCTCAGAGAAATCTCTTAAGTTTCCTTCACAAATCTGCACCTGTTGTTTTGTAGACTCTTAATAAAAAAACCCCAATAAGTATTCTTATTTCATTACCCCATGTACACGTTGAACACTACTGATCAAAGATGTGGCAATGCAAACTAGAGACTTTCTATTCTTTCTCCTTTGCCTGTTTTATCAGTAGGATTCACATATGCCAAGTAAGACAAAGCTAGAACTAACTAAGAAGGATTAAGGTCTGACAGAAACATCATCCTACAAATCATATTATGTCTTTCCATACAGCATTCACACCAGCTCCCTGGTCTGACCACCTGTGTCTGGCAGGGCTCCCCAGGGAACATTTTCATGCATCTGCTAAACTCTTCCAGGTTTCTTTGAGCTTTTATCCTTACTCTGCCAAATACACACATACTAAAATCAAGCATCAGTGACCACTAATCCACTAAATATTTGGAGCCAAAAGTAGCCCTGTACAAGAGAGAACAGCCTGCATTACTTCAGAGTGACCAAGCTCCAGGCCCTAGTTTAAACAGAGTGTGCACCTCAATCTCTGTAATGACTTCTCCCTTTACTTCCAGTTCTTACATGCTATTAATTATACAGCTGCTGAACCACAGTAGAATTCCTGGGTGAATGAATGTGCAAAGTTTCAAAGGGTGCTCTTCCTAAAATTAAGTTCAGTACGTGAAGACATGCTCAAGAATTTCAAGGACCAGAAAGTGCATGGGTCCAGATGCCCATCGTATCAGTCACTAAGACAACCCATTTTAGGATTTGCTTGGCACTTATCCATTTAAGATTTTAATCCCCAACTTTTGGCCTTCAGATACTTCTATATATTTGTGGCACAGACAGAAGGCAAGACTGCTTAATTTGAGCCTTGCTTTCAGATAGTCCTGTCAAGTTTCCTGTCTCCCATCAAAAGGAAAGACTTCTTTAAGGCCCTTTGTCAGCTGGTGCACTGCTCTAGCAAGTTTTCCAGGGGAACAACAATAAAAACACCAAAAAAGAACCAAAAAACCAACCATTTGACTCATGTTTAAATATAATTATAAGCTGGCTGAAACTAGATGGAGACCTGGAAAAGAGATAAGGGGTCAAAGTCCGCTTTGAAATAGACCAAGAAACATCAACACAAGCTTGCGCTGTTCTGACAAAAGGTGAACCAGAAGTGACAGGAGGTACCAGGGACTTGCTGTCATCCTCACAAAACCAACTCAAACCAGAGTGCAGTGCCACTTGCAAGGCAAACCAGGTGTCTTATTGGATGCTGTGTGAAACCAGGGCAAAGATCCCAAGAGGTCTGGTAAGGTGTCCAGTTCGCAGAATGGGCATTTTTTAAGCTTACAGTGCCTTTCAGCAATTTCCAGCTCCTTGGGGACCATGCTTTTCAAAAGCCAGAGAAATGTTCTGAAAATCCACTGAGAATTCATGATTGGTTCATCTGCACGTTGCAAAGAGCCCTGCAGTGAACTCTCAGAAGTCTTGTGGTCCACGTAGGACCGTGGATGCAGTAACATTCTTCTGGGCAAGCTTAAACCCGGAGTTCAGACCTAGGTGCTGATCACTGGATTTACCTTTATGGTAACGTACAGGGAAAACTGCCTCTGACTTTGTAATCGGCACGCTTCCTCACCATCAAAGAAAGACTCAGCCTGTGGAACTACCCTCCTATGTCTTGTTAACTCTTTCAGCTCAGTCTCCAAGTGAGGAGGGGGAATAAATAAAGAAGCAAAATAAAATATCAAACACAGGGTTTTTTTTTAAATGACACACAACTATTGCAGCAGACTTCAATGCTATTAGATGTGCCAGAAAACACTCAGAGAAAAAAGAGGTGTGTGCTAAGAGTATATTCTCTATTTCTTGCTATCTTCTCTACTCAAGTTTCTCTTAGTTTCTGATTCTTTTCTCCTCTAATTTTCTCAACTTCTCCTACTTCTTAGCTGCATTTCTTGTAGTAAGACTATAAACTTTCATTTTCTCCTGCCATAAAGTGGGACTTGAATGAATATTGTACTCTGAATGGCAGCTGATTTTCTCATGTTCTATTTCAGGTGTCTCAACTTAATACAGCACCTTGAGTCCCCTGATATGCAGTTGCCTTTCCTTGATCATATTCCAATGCCCTAAGTTCAACATCATGAGGTAATAATTGAAAAGAAGGAATAAAATATGTCTGTCTTTCTATTCAGCTGTAATAAGAGAAGCTGTCTGAAACTGGAGGCATTTTCATAATGCATAAAAAGACATTCAACAAGATCCTGTGACCTGACAATCCACTTAGAAGAACTAGACAACAAATGAGAAGTACTCAGGTATTTAAGCATCCAGTGGGTCTGGAGGAGTTGCTCAGATTCTGGACTCACTTCCACTTGGAGTGCTCAAACACAAATACTCTTCCCCCCAGCTGTCTAAAATGGGACACCTTAGTGTAACTTCCAAGAGAGAAATGTGATGGCCACACTTGAAGGCATCTGACAGCAATACCTTTTGGCATGAGCATGTGTGTGGACTTCATCCTTGTCCTCCCCTGCACCCCTGATTCAGCAGACCACACAAAACTAATATTTTGTTTCAGCCATCACCATCCGTCTTCATCTGCTTTTGGCAATTCTGCTTTACATTCTGTAAATGATTGCCATGTTAGAGATGAGCCTGAGGGTGCAGAAACACTAACAGGAAGCTGGGTTTACTTAGCATAAAAGTCAGGATATTTGAGTAATATGCATAAAAAGGCATAACTTTGTACACATACAGAGCTATCTCTGCCAGCAAGTTTGCGCTGTCCTGTTCTCTGAAACAAAGATGGAAACCAGCACAAATTGAACAAAGCTCTTGAAAGTTAATGCAGCACAGATATCCTTCTGGAGGTTTTCTCAGTGACTCACATTCTTAACTCTGTTAGATCCTAAGGGGGCCTCTTCCTTCAAAAATTGTGCCTACTTACCTGACTCAAATGTGAATTACACAAACTGTTCACAAAGTGAGTAGGTTTTGATTCATGTTTTATCAACTCCTGGATCCTGACCTGAATTTCCCATTCTCTTTTTCCCAGAAATTATGTAATGGTTTTAAATACAACATGGCCAAAAACGATATTGGATTCTTCTTCTGTAGAGATATCACACTGACCACAGCATTTCTTGTGTGTGTGTCTCCTCTCCAGCCTGTTCCTGCTATTTCTTTCTTTGTAATACCTATAGAATCTGATCTCTTTCATCAGCCTGATGTTTCTTTTCTTCTTCCAGCTCCATCCCCGCTGGCCTTTCTATACTCACCACATTTCCTTGGAGCTATTCAGTGTGGTACTATTTAGATAGTTACCCTAACCAGTAGCTTCAATTACATTTCTTTCACTGATCAGCAATCCTCATAAGCCTGGGAGCTCTACCAGAACTCATCTTCTGTCTTCAGGAACATACCACCTCTTCCATTTTACTGCTTCACTGTACTGCCATTCCATCTCATTTTGTACCACCACCCTTTGCTGTCCCCCTGTCTGTACTACCTCCAATAGAAAACTTGTCCACAACTGTCTGTGGAGATTTCCCCTTCTTCCTTTTTGAAACTTTTAATGATTGGGGTGATTGGGATGATTTCCAACCCCAATGCCACAGACGTGCTTTCCCAGCAGGAAATCTACCCAACAGATGTTTCCAATTACTGCTGATAACTTTAAATATCCACCAATCCAAACTCACAAAGCTAAGAAAAGGAAATTTAACTTCTTTTTAATAACACAGAGAAGAGTATCCCACTTCCAGTTTTTATATAGCCATAAACACACCATTCTCATATTCTGAAATAATGTCTGGCCTTGTATATTTAGTTTACAGACTAATGTTCACTTTTCTCTGCTCTGGGCCATATTCCTCGCTGTGTTATTCTAGGCAAGCTACTAAAAATCTGGAAGTCTTGAGCACCTGCTTCCTCTTCACTAGAACCAAGAGAAGTATTCAACTTGCTCAGAGTAATGGTAGCCAAACCATAATGATCTGTACTCCTTATCCCAATCTATTAATTGTTCTTCTCTAATAGATAGACAAAGGATAATGTTAGTGCCTCATTTGGGTGCTGAAGATGTCAATTAAGCACTTGAGGAAGGTTCACACATAAGCTGTACAACTGAATCGTAGTAAAAGAGCAAAACTGAAACCCAGCAAAAGCCATTAAATCTGGCCAAGAATAAACAGAAAAGCAAAGCAGGGAAACACCTCAAACCCTAAATGTGTAGGACAGATAAAGATTCATGAAAGATCCTATCATCTATTAAACATGCATTACCTCTCCTCCAAATTACATATAGAAAATTCTCTGCACTTATATTGTTCACTTTGTGTCTCACTAACCACAGTGTCAGGGTCTAGCAAGCTGTCAAGCAGCATTAAGTAGCATGTCTTGACTTAAATTAAAACTGCATGCTGAACGAGCAGCACAAGGGCTCATTAGAAAGAATAAAGGAGAAAACCTGGCCAAACTTCAATTTTCATTTATCCTTTAAGGACAATCAGGAGAGCAGATGGTCTATCATTCCTGCACAGCTTCTGAGTAAAGAAAGCTGATCCATTTATTTAATAGTCTTACCTCCTGTCAGTCCTGTCTTTGGCAAATGGCATATTGCAAGCTTTCCCCTTATTACAAGAACGCTTTCCTGACAGGCCTGGAAAAATTTAAGCCTTCCTGTCAGTCAGATGAGTCCCTTTATCCCATTTGGCAACCAACCAACAAGTCTGTAAAAATAGACTGCCATCTGACTAAGCAACTGAGAGACTGCAGGACATGCTGGAATGCAACCAACCTGAATGCTAGTTAATCAGCTGATACCTTTCCAGCAGCACCTTCTGGCTGCTCATAAAGCATAAGAGACTTCTTTCAATAGGGCACTTAAAAGAACATATTTAAAGTGTGCATTTGCTTTGTTTTCTTTGGTGTGAGGATGTTTGTGTGTGTGTTTTGTGGCTATACTACAGCTCCCTGATTATAAAGCAGATTTCTTAACTTGAGCCTTCTTCATTAGTTCTCTCCAGAAAGCCTCATGCCATTTTCTTTTCACCTTTTGTGCTTTGGGACAAAAGAGAAAGATAACAAACTCAAAACCAAACTTATTTCAGAAGGCCTAAAACCTTCTACATAAAGACTGCTTGATGTAGTGCATACCAGTTTGGCATACATGACCACTGTTGGGCTGGCTATTAGGAAGGCAGCAGACAAATATGGATTAATCTGTGTGAAAGTTAAGTATTTCATGGTACTCTGGCAGTAGTAAGAGTATTTTGGTATTATTGACAGAAAAAATTTCTGTCCAAAATAAATTAAACTCCTTCCATTCGAATCAATCACTAACACAAGCTAAACAGAGTCAATAAAGTAAGTGGAGTGAAAGAGACTCCTCTTTCCTCTCAACAAGTACTTTGCCAGTTTATTCTTCTGAACAGAAGAATAAGAGAAAGGTAACCTTGAATAAAGAAGTTAAGGGTAAACAACTTGCTGACATCAATCTATTCTAATATTTCAGGCTGAATAATAAAATGCGATGGCTTCAAATAAATAACATGACTCTACATCTACCAAACTTAACAATTAATAATAATCCCAGAAATTTTTGAGACATGTATGTAGGCTCTGCCTGACTATCTGAACTCCACATTTTGGACCCCAGGGAAACACTCAACTGCCTTTCCAGCACTGCTTCTACTCCCTCACTGTCAAATGTATTTAAGCAGATAACCTACAGCACACTCTGCTGGAATTTCTAGGCTGGTACTGCACTGAAAATTTTTTCACTCATGCTTTTCCAAGTAATTTATTTATACCCATATAAATAGTAATTAAAACTCCTATATTATTGTTAACATTGTACTCTAGAAATGCATTAGACAAGATTGTACTTCAAAGAACGAGGATAGTATTTTGATTAGAAGAAAGCACCAGTATGGGACAATAGGGAAGGAAATTCCAGGGAAGTAGTCAATATCTACTGTATTAAGGACAGAACAAAGACTAGACTGTTACCTCTAGACTGCTATCCCAAATTATTAAGGAAGACTTTACTTCAATTACAACTTTCAAGAAAAATTAAACAAATGCTATGTCAAATATGAGAGGCAAAGCCAGTTTCCAATAGAACAGTGGAGGTGCAGTATTAATTTAATTAATTTGTATCACATGATTATCCACACTGACGGGAAGAGTGGAAAAAAGAAAGTTCCTAACTTTTGTTGTTGCCCACCCCATTATTATATTATTATAATTGTTGTCTTAAAGACCTGCCATGGTACTCAACAAGACTAGATGAGCAATTAATTCAACACATTTCCAGAAAACAACAATGTATTTACCGTTTCCTGGAGAAATGTGAATTATAGAGGAAAATATATGTGTCTCAGTCCTCTACTGAAGTCTTTGAGGAGAGAAACACATCTCCAATACATAACTACAATTAATTCAGGGAAATTTGCCACTTTCTACTAAAATTGACGGAAGAATTCTGACTGGAAATTGCACACCACCGACTGATCTTTGAGTGCTGCCAGAAGGCAAAGAAAGCTGTTTATCCTTTTGCAACCTGGTACGACCCATTTTTCGCCATGCAGGAGTTTTTTTGCTTGGCTTCTTTTCAAAAACAAAATAGCATCCTTTTGCAAACAAATGGTAGCAACTGATTTGATACAAACACTAAATATAAATTTTCCCTATTCTGCTTACTCCCCATGTAATTTTACTGGATGGCAAATGTTTCAGATCTTGCAGAGGATATGTCCTTAGATGCCAGAACAGACAGGAAAAGTTCAACCTTACTTCCTTTTAAATATAGTGATTAGTTCTTGGTCTTGACTTTTTAAATTTGGGATATTGAAAAAGGAGCCCTCCAAGAATTAAATTTTGCTGCCTAGAACTGGAGAGCCTTTCAAGAGAAAATGTATACATTAAAAAGTTGCCTAGGTCACAGCTAGACCAAGAGCTCCTCATTTCTCCAAATGATACTCTAATCTGTTGGAAGGAAGGTAAGTTTAGGATTTTTGTGGTATATACTTTCCATTTCCTGGGGGCCTCTTGCTCCCCCATATGCTGTTTTTCCTTTTAAGAGCAGGAAGGACTATTCATCCTCGTTGTGGAGCTGCATGCATTCTGTCTAAATTATTGCATTTGGGCTGGCAGGGATCAAATGAACATTTAAGGTCAAAAAAACCTGTATTTGCTAAGCTAATCATAGCAGGTGGTGAGTGTGTGTGGGAGGAGAGATGAGAGTTGGCCTGCTGGACTTGAACAAGAGATGTGAGCAAAGCTGCAGAAGTGTAAATGACAAAGGTTTATCACAACGCAAATGCTGGCATGGGAACTTGAGTTCTACCTGTCTCCAAGACCAAAAAGATAGGAAATGTGTGTTGCTGACTGCAACACGTTCCCAGCTTCCAGCAGCATGAGCAAAAAGAGCACATCCTACTGCCAATTTTTCTCCCTTTTTCTTTGTGCACCTGTTTTCGGGGTGTATGCTTCACAGTACCTATTTTTTGGTTTCCATCAGCTATGAAAGCACTTACCACTGTGGTTTGAGAGGCAGCTGAGAGCACAGTGGAAAGTGGGTGTCTGATGGCCACACAAGTAATAATCACTCTCAGAATTTCATCCTTTTCAAACAAAGCTGAGCTTCTAGTCCTGACTGACCCCCAACCCTTTTCCTCGCAGTCTGAGTGATCAGCAATGGCTGGACAAAAAGCTGTACTGCCAGGAACTCTGCCTGCAGTCAGCCTGGGTCATCTTGTGAAGTGCTACAGATTTGCATGCAAGAAACTGACACTCAGTTGCAATGTCCAGTACGGTACAAAGCTCTGCCTAAATAACATACAGCTTAAAAAAATATGTCCACTGGTGAATTTGCCATTATTTCAAAAGGATGTGTTCGAAGCAAGCAGTACTCGAGATAAGGCCTTGCTGACCCAAAGATCTGCTTCCCATGATGACTGGAAGGTTTACTTTATTTCCCAGGAAGTTCTGGATGACTGTTGGTCATGCTGGGCCAACACAATCACCAAAGTAGCATTTAGTTCCTACATCATCACATAGCAGTACAATCCCTGCTCCACATCCTCGTTCTGGTAACAGTTATGATGTTTTCCTTGAGGATTCTGGAATTTTTCGTGTGACTGGCACACACACACACACACACACACACACACACACACACAGAATAAAAATAATGTAAACAAATAAAAAAGTACAACAAACCACATTCACACCCACACACCCACACCCACACACACACGCAAAAAACATTGAAACCCAAGCAACGAAGAAATTTTGCTGTCATAACCCACTTAGAACAAGAAATCCTAATTATCTGTTGTATCCACAGCTCAAAGCCTGTGGAAGCAAAGCATTGGAAAGAACAGAAGCCTCACACTTCAGGTCTAAATCTTAACCCAGTATTAGAGATTAAAATCGCAGGCTTCCAGAGCAAAAGCAAACAATCTGGTTTTTGGTGAGTTCAAACCTCATGTGAAGAACAGACAAACCAATACTGGTTCTTGCCACCTGAAGATGGTGGAACACTGGGAAATTTCTTCAGACAGTATCCAGTTCCACACAGGGCCCAAGAGTTCAGAAATACGTCTCAGAGGACACGTAGAGAAAGGATGAAGTCCCACTGGTGCTACCTCTCAAAGACTCATCTCTTTTTCTCCCTGCAGTTCCATCCTGCAGATAACTCCCCTCCCTTCTGTGCAGGGTTGCTGTTGTAAATCTCAAAAGCACTACTGCTCTCACTGCATTCTCTGTGTTTCCAGGACTACTAAGTAGTTTAAAAGCAAAAGTAGTTGCTTCAAATTCTTTTCCAGGTTTTTATTGATCCAGCTTCTGTCTTCTGCAAGCTCAAATTTCTAACATTTCCCAGAACAAATAAAGAACATTTTCTTCATTCTCACTGATCTTAATTTTGCAATAGTAGTCAAAAATAATAATAAAAATATAATACAAATAATTTAAAATAATAACTAAAGGTGTTCAGACATCAGCAAGCATTGTTTTTTCTTCTTAGATCTTCTTGAAGTGTACTAAGCCCAACAGATGTAGCATTTCAGACAGTCAAAAAACATTACGAAAACCTGCTCTCCCCAGAAAAGAAAGCATTTGCCTTTGCCATGCCCTGTTTTTATCCCTTAAAATTAGCTGTCTTACCTAACATTCTCCTACTTTGCCTGCATTCAAGTAAATCTCTGTGTGTTGGTACAGACACTGCATGAATCAACTTTTTCTTCTATTAAAAAAATAAAAACAAAGAAACAAAAAACCCCAAACCAGAACATCACCCCCTTCCCTCCATTCCTCCCCAAAGCTTCCACACCCAAAAGCCCCCAGCCAATCTAAATCCAACAAATGCAGCTTCAGGGAATCCCTGCTTTAATTTCAATGAAGATTCTCATCGAATGAGACTCAACTGCAAGCTACTTAAGGATGTTTGACAACATGCAAGCACAGAACCAATACACAGTCTCACATCACTTTATGAATGCCAGCTGTACATCCTATATATTTCTAAAATGAGATTCAGGCAGCACAGGGGTGCAAATCACTAACTTTCAGGTAAATCAGAGGATGGACAATGTTGCCTTACCACAGTATGGTCAGATAGATGTAGTGCTAGTGCAACATGCTGAGCAGTTTTGACTTATTAAAGTCCTAAAAGAACTGTGACTACTCAGGAATAGACCCAGCCCTGATGTTTCTGTGAGTCATATCACTAGAAAAGCTTGAGCAGAAAACCCCTGCATAGCCCTTTCTAGCCTGACAACCTAAGACAAGGTCTTTTAAACTTGGATTTTCTCTCCTAATTTAAGATTAAAACAAGAAAGCCTGGAGTGACAAGCAATTGGGGATTTTGATATCACTATATGTATGTATTGTTGCCCTGCTATTGTATCACCGCCTATGGGTTTGCTTCTGGCACGATTTCTGTTGCAATTACTGCTCACCTTCTCATCATGTTCTCCATGGAGCAGCAGCACACATGTACCAGGCTATCAGATAAAAACTTGTGTGCTATCAGATGAAAACCAAATGCACACCTGGCTGCCATACAAAAAACCATTTACCTTCTAGTTTATCCGTTCCTCTCTATTAATTTATGGTAACACCAGTCACATCCAGCACTGGCACGGGAACAGTTGTGATTGTGCTTTTTTCAATGCTGCTGCAAGAGGGGAGTAACACCTTTGGGTTGAATTAGCAGTAGAATCATGGAATATATTAAGCTGGAAGGAACGCATTAGGATCATTGGGTGCAACTCACTCCTGCTCTGAGGACTACCTAAAAATAAGCCATATGACTAAGAGTGTCAGCCAGACCATGAAAGCACTGTATTTACAGTGTATATTTAAGTATTTGCATAGATAAGTAATACTGGCAATAATTGCACACTAACTGCCTATTAAAATACCTTTTAACAATACCTTTTGCACATAATTATTTCAAACTGGTGTGTGGAAATTCCTGCTATGAAAAGCCAGTGTTCACAGAAGAGACAGAGGACTCCTGCACTTTTGTTTGAATAAAGGAAGAGAGTCCACTGGGGTGTAACTACGTGGGGTTTCTCTCTCAAGGTTTTGGAGGGCACAGCCTTCTTTTATCCCAAACTCCCAGCTGCAGGTTGCCCTCTTTGCCCAGTGGCTGAGGTACTAGGAAGGTACAACCTTCCCGAACTGCCTACCACATATTCCTCCGTTGGACGTGTAATATTCCTCTGAAGTTCAGAAATTCAGGCTATTTGGGTTCTGCAACAGACTTTGAGGGAACATATTTGTCCTATTACCCTAAAATTCAGGAGTTCAAACCGTAGTCAAACTGTCTGGGCTCTGTAACAAACTTGTGGGGCTTGAGATTGGTAGAGACATCAACACCCATTCCAAAGGCATTAATGCACATTTCTCCTAAAGCCCCTCACCCATCGAGGTGTCTGTAAAGACAGTAGCTGTATGTGTGCTGTCGACTGTGCTTTGCGTAGCTGAAATCACATTAGTGGACACGAAGCGCCCTCTTGTTTCAGTCTTAGTGACTGAAAGATTAGGTATGGGTTCAGAATTTTCTCCAGTCTGAGGAATACCAAGGAGTTCACCTCTAGGTTGTATTTTGCAAGGCTGGAAGAGGTTTGAAGGTGATAATTTGACAGCTGATGTTGTCTCGTGCTAGCCTTGTGCTGCACACTCTGTGTGTGTCCATGTGTCTGAGTGGGAGAGGAAAAAGCAGAAGGAGGAAAAAGAAAAGAAACAGAAAATGGACTTTTAATAGACACTGGTACTACTTATCCTATATTAAATACAAACTGGGGAAAATTAGGCCAAGAAACTAAAAATGTTGTTGGTAAACAGGGAAAGTGGGAAAACAAATATTCTTTAACACCATTAACTTTAAATTTAGCAAATGGTGGATAACACACCAAGTTTTATATATGCCTGAGTGTCTGGTTCTTCTTTTAGGAATAGACCTGTATATTGGAGGCTCAGATTGTATTTAAAGATGGAGAAATACAGTTATTGGTACCCAAGAGTAAAGTCATTGAGGCAAGAACTTTTATGTAGCAGGGAACAGCTGAATCAGACAATTCTGGAGTAATACTGGAAGCAGTAGAAAATGCAATAACACCCTAGGTTTGAGCCAGTGGAGCTCCAGGCTGTTCTGACGAGCTCAGCCTGTGAGAATTACCCTAAAACCTGGATCAAAACCTGTAAGGCAGACACAAGATATTTTAAAATTAAAAGCTAGAAGGGAAATCGAGAATCTAGTAGAAAATTTCAGAAAATTTGGATTATTGATAGAATGTGAGTCAGAATAAAACACGCCTATTTTCCAGTCAAAAAGCCTGAGACAGACAAGTACAGGTTAGTATAAGACCCATGGGTGATCAATGAAATAGTCCAGGACATGCACCCTGTTGTAATCAATCCTTATATCCTGTTAACAACCCTTAGGGAATATCACCAATGGTTTACAGTGGTGGATTTGAAGGATGCTTTCTTTTGCATGCCTCTTCATAAAGAAAGGCAGAGAATTTTTGCCTTTTCGTGGGAAATTCCTCAAACTGGCTGGAAGACTCAGCTTAGCTGGACTGTGTTACCACAAGGATTTAAAACTAGTTCGACAATTTTTGGGAACAAACTGGCAAAGGAATTAGAGACCTGGAAAAATGAGAACCCTGAAGGGTTGGTCCTGCAATATGTTGATGACATCTTACTAGCAACTGAAACTAATGAAAAGTGCACGGATTTGACTATCAGTCTCCTAAATTTCCCAGGCCAAGGAAGCTACAAAATATCTCAGGAAGAAGCTCTAATCATGAGCCAGCAAGTTGCCTACATAGGATTTGAAATAGTACCAGGACAGCAGAAACTGGGAAGAGACAGAAAAGAGGACATCTGCCAGGTTCCCTGACCTGTGATTGCCCAAGATTCAGTCATTTCAGCCCAGGGATAATGTATACATCAAACCTAGAAATCCGAGCAGCTTCAGGAACAGTGGAAAAGACCTTCTCTAGTTCTGTTGGCTACAAGAACAGCTGTGAAAGTCAAGGGAATTAACTCCTGGATACATTGCACCCAGATTAAGAGGGCTTCTGACTCAAGTGGACAGTGGAAAACATTGGACCCCTACAGCTGAAAATTCCAAAGACACTGGTAAAAGAGCAGCAAAATGTATAGAGTATTTATGGGAATCATTTTACCTTTAGGTGGATGTGTTGAAGAAAATTTAAAAATTACTTTAAATCCAAGGGTTTGGTAAGATGTGCAATCTGTCTAGCATTACAGCCTGCTTCCCTATCCCTGAATCAGCAGGGGAAACTATTCCTTGGGAAATTATCCCCACAACTCTGTCAATGGTGATTCAATATAGCAATCTGACTAATGTAATAATAAAGAAACTTGGTAAGTAAAGAAACTATCCAAAGCCACAGAAAGGGGATTCCACATTATAAGTAGATACTGAAATGACATTACAAAACAGAATTGCCTTGGATCTATTACTGGCCAAAGAACAAGGGGTTTGTGGGTATTTAAAACTGGAGAACACTGTTGTGTAGCATCCCAAATGTAACAGAAGATCTCCAAAGACAACAAAATACAAGTTGCTGAAGACAGCAGTGCTATTTGAACAGCCTCTGAAACTAATTGGCTCAACAAAATTTTTCAAGGAATAAGAGGATGGTCCCTGAAAGGATGGCTGGCTGGGATACTGGAAACCATTATAATTGTGATTGTAATAGTTACAATTATCAGCATTGCTATTGGTCTTTGCAAAACGATTGATCGTACTCTTGCAGGA
Organism: Grantiella picta; assembly: GCA_013397955.1. Taxonomy (NCBI): domain Eukaryota; kingdom Metazoa; phylum Chordata; class Aves; order Passeriformes; family Meliphagidae; genus Grantiella; species Grantiella picta. The sequence goes on along the minus strand of VZRM01002588.1, from coordinate 749,555 downwards.
ATATATGTGACTGTAGATAAAACCTGAGTTGAAACACACCAAATGGTCTTAAGGAATTTGAGACGTTTCAAAGGGGGGAATTGATACCAAAGGGTTAAATCTAAGAATAAGGACTTCTACTGCATCTGTGCACTTTTAGCAAAGAAGCAAGGTGTGCAGGATCTGCTTACTGAGCAAGGACACAAGGGAGATAAAGGAGCCTTGGAGAGGAGTTTATCTGCCTTAGGAATGCAGCCACAGCCAAAACAAGACCATGAAAGGGACTGAACCAGGGGAGGGTTTTATGGTAATGACCAAATATGTTATGTATGAATTTCTGGAAACTGCGATGCATATGCCTGTGATGAATGTAAGCAATGTGCTTGCAGAGGATGAGAATGCACTCTGGGCGGAGCTGTGCCCCGTGCATCAGGGCCCACAGCAAATAATGTCTGCTTCTTGATGCTGCTTCCATGCTAAGGAGTTCTATTTACCTGACTCTTGGTCATTTTTGGTGACAACAGAACTGCCAGAATATGGTCTTTAAATAATACTCCAGCCAACACTATAATGCATTCATTTAAAGAGCTCAAAGTGGTTTATAATCATTCTAAAATTACTCTAAAACTGAAGAACTGATCTAGCATGGCTTGCAGGGAGGTTTGGTAAGGGCAGCATTACAATATTTTCAGTGTGGTCTAGGACACTTCCCACATTCTGCTCTCTGCTGGGAGTCAGAGCCAACAGTAGTGATTCAACTAATGGAAAGCTTTGAAAAGATGATAATGATTCTACTCCTGTCATCTTGCTTTATTAACAGAAGTAACACAGAAATGATTGTGCAAATGCAGCTGTTGCAATAATTTAGATGAGGTAACAGGCTTTCTTCAAGAGTATGCTGCAGTGGCAGAGTACAGCAAGGGCTCTCTGACTACCCTGAATACATTTTCAATGTTTGCAGCTTGTTTCCAGAATATTTACGTGATAAATAGTGCCTGCAAGAATCACTTCAACAGAAATACAACATAGTGGCATACTTGTGACATGATGAATTTTTGATGTGGATATGTGCATGATGGTGGGAGGATCAGATTCTGTTCTTCTGGTGAATATTTAGCGTTGAGATTTATTTACATTTTACTTTTACATTTACATTTACATTTGTAACCTCTGTTGAAATGGTAGAACTACCTTTGTGAGTAGCTCAGAAAACAAATATCTTGCCCACTTAGCTGGTTGGTTGGGGTTTCTAAAATTATTTTTTAAAAACCTGAGGGGTTAATAGCAGGAGACATTAGGAACACCTAAAGGCTCTCACTTTTATGTTGTTCTAAAAACTCCTTCAGATTATATGGTGAAAAATAGTGTAACATCAATAAATATGTTTTCGTTATGTCCCAGCTGTTGATAGGGAAGATAATTAAAGAGCCAAGTCATTTTAAGATTATTCTTGATGCTTTTGCTCATCTATGTGTTGCTCCTGAGAACAACTTGCACATTGGCATCTTCATGCTTTTAGTACATATGAGCTGAATTTGCCAGCTGCTATCTTCTGCAAAAAGAGATTAGAACATCAAAAACCTAAAAGCATTGATACTCATGACACTCTCACCTAAAGATAGTGTATGAAGTTTGTGGCAAAATATAATCTGGTGAGAAAAGACTTCAGTGTTCTTCATTTTTTCCTCATTTAATAATCATTAGTTAAATTTACCCCAAATGTAAGCTATGCCTATGTTTAGATTCCCTTTTAACCAAACAAAAAAGGGTCAAAAGCGGTATATTGCTGTCACCCAAATAAGATGCTAACAAAACTGCAAGTAAAGAAAGTTCATATTTTTATTATTTGTGTCCAGGGTTTCGAAGTACAAAAGGAAAGAAGGAGAAAAGATGGCAGGAGCAGAAATAGCTTTTGCCCTTTCTGTTAGTAATTGGTGCCTTTGGATTCAAGTGATAAAGTTGAGCTAATAGAAAAGCTGTTCTTTTATAGAGACTGCATGTTATTTCAGTATGTTCTTTTGAGGGTGAACTTTGGAATGCTTTACTTCACCTCAAGAAGCCCTTGACATTGAACCAGAGCTGTCCTTTAATATTTTTGGCTGTAATATATGAATAATAGAATTGGGACCATACTATGGCAAAGAAAATTATGTATGTTGATACTAAAAAAAACACCACATGAGAAAGATAACATTTTTCATGCTTAGTAGGTTGCAGTTTTTAATGTGTTGATCCAAAAGGAGTGAGGTAACATTTTTCTATTTCCCAAATTGCTTTCAAATAATTTCAAAACCTTTATGTTTTTAGGTAATAGCTCAATTTTCAGGGAAATTATGGTGTGGAAATGTACAGTGATTTGGAAATATTGTGATAGGAGAGAAAGAATTGATGACAGAGGGATTTATGCCCATAGATAATATTTTTCTGTTTTTGTTACTATAGTCACTTCCTTTGAGAACTGATTGAACTAATGAAGATGTTATTCCATCTATGTTATTTCCTCTTTATATTTTAAGGTACGCTCTTTGAGATTTGTTTTAAAGCTTCAAAATAATTTGTTTTTAAAAACAGCCCTTAGATAACATAGAGGTCTTGTTTCTTTTGGGAAGGACTCAAGGTTCCGAGGCTTGATGGCTGGTTTTTAGTGCTCTAAACTTTGTTCTCTTGACATGCTGAACTGATAGAAACAAGTCCCTAAGGAGTAAGTTGTGGCCTTAAGAAAGACGAGAGATCAGCCCAAAATGGAATGTCTGAGCGCTGACTTGTTGGCTCACCACTTAATGGCAAACTTTTCCTCTGCTTCTCTCATGTCTTGTTCCTTTCTAAGCTGTCTGTATAGTACTAGTTTTCTTCCCAGATAGGACTGTCCTGGTTAATTCCTCTGCCACAGTCTAATATGTGCCAGCCATGGTCAAAACTTCTTGAATCTTTAAGACCTGGAAGACTTTTAACCTCTGAGAGACTTGCAGTTTTCTACAGGCTAAGCTTTGTAGTAATCTTTTTTGTTTTTCCCTTTGGCATGGTGAAGTTGGATTGCGTATTGTGTTTGTGAACTCTGTGTTTTTAGACAATCTGAAAAGAACTTAATCAACAGCTAGTTTCTACATTGCTAACTACATCTATCTTAACGAGAGCAAATGAGATGTTGTGGATAGATATGGAGAGTACATTAAACGGAGAATATGGAAGTGTGCATAGAATTAACACCTAAGTTAAAGACTGGAATAATCCAATACCCTCAATTACTGAGTTATAGCTGTTGAACTTTCATTTGCTTTAGCAATATTAGCATTTGCTTTACTGCACCTTGGAGTGTTAAAATCCCATTCAGCCTTGTAGCAGTACTAACACCCATGAAACCCCATGCAAATACAAATTTATGCCTAAAAGTGCCTTCCAGTGCTTGTTTCAGAGTCTGTGTCATGTCCTGTCTGCATCAGCTCCACTCCCAGTGGGCAGCTCTCCAAACTGCTCAAGTAACTACTGTTTATGGTGTTGATATCTGTGCTGGCAGCTTTTGCTAAATAATCAAAAGCTGAATTGGTTGGGCATTAAACTTGGCATTAAACAGGTAGTACTGTCACCAGACATTCTGGAAGAGGTTATACTAAACACGGAATATGTTCTTTCTGTATCAGCTTCTCTGCTGTATTTTCTCAAGTGTCGTGTGCAGCTTCATGCTCATGTACCTTCTTGCAAATGTCATATGCAGCAAAACATGTTAATGGAAAAAGAAGCTAATCCATGTACTCTGACAGATTGCACCAGTAATCTGAGAGTCCTGCATCATGAAAATTCAACAGACCTTTTAAATGTAGCACTTGGCCAAGCACTGAAACATGGCTGTGCTTGACTTAGATGTAGTTCAGCTATTAAGTATATTGCATATTTTTTCATATCAGCCACCTAATGGACCAAACCACACATTTATTTGTATTATGAGAATTATTTTAATCCTGACTTGGGGAAATTGTAGGAATTGTGATTCTTTTTGTGGGAAATTGTGAAAATAAAGGAATCCTTTGGAAAATCTCTGGTTTGGCATAATGGCATTTTTTTGCGTTTGGTTTGTTGTATTTTTCTGGGGTTTCGGATTTTTCTTGGTTTGGTTAACTAAGTCTAGACTGCTGACCAAAAATATAACGTTTATATGTTTTATTTCTGCTTACATTCCTTCAGGGTGATATGAGTCAAGCAAAGTATTTGACCTATCTGATTCTATGATAAGTGAAATCTTTACTGTAAAACTATAAAGTATATTGACTTATCTACAGACTTAGTTAATTAAATGTAGTAAAAAAAATGTAGCTAGCATTTGTAAGTTCCTCTAAAGAAAGTGAAATTATAATTTTGGTTAATAAATAAGTTAAAATTTAGAAGTGAACTGAATTATGAGCACTGAGAAATTGTAGTGGTAGGTGACACAGACTGTCTTTTTTTCTCCTCTTTGATAATTATTTTGTTTATTTTTGTACTGATCAGGATAGCTTACATAGTTACAGTGCTGCTGCACAGATGAACCTCAGTCACGAGTTGAGTGGACTGTGTGTTGTTTTCCCCTTGCACCACCCCAGATTTTGAGGAGGGTGCCAGCAAGCTGTTACAGATGTTGATATGTAGAGCAATTGTTTTTAGTACTTAGACCAGAACAGCAAAGCATTTTTGTATACGCTTATAGTGCCAGTTCATAACCACGGCCTTTAAAAAGTTTTGCAAAATAATATCTAAAACAATGTATTTAAGCTGCTATCTTAGTTTTAGTTATTTTTACAGATCATGTCATTCAAAACCCATATAATAATGAGAACAATGATGTGTTTGCAATTCCAATAGGTTAAGCTGAGTGTTGTTTGTGTTTAGTTTTACCAGTCATTGTATTGATGCACAACAGACTCTAACGAAAAAGAAAGGTCGAATTGAATTTTTCCTAGGGAGTTTCTGCTGAGTTGATTTGCTGTTTGACTGAGTAAAGTTCTTATCTTAATTCCAAAAAGAGAGAGATGGATGCATATGGTCTCCTTAACTGGTTCAAACAACAGATGATAATCATTTTGATATGATGTTGAGTTTCACAATTGCGTATCAGTCTGAAACTTCTGTGATTCTCATTTTTATCAGTATGTGGTTTTGTTGAGATTAATCTGTTTCTTCTTTAAGCTTAATTTTTCTTTGGGGTGAGGCTGTTCCTTTGTTCTGTTTTTCTATTATTTCACATGTCATTTTTAACTTTTGTTTTTTTTGGACAGTACTGTCCACTGTAGTAAGGCCATATGTTATGATTACAAACACTATTTGTTAATGACAAAGCTATTTTGTGTATAAAGCTAAAGTGTTCTGAAATAAAACCTGGTATTGATTTGTCTGCTTAGATTGTATATATTTTGGTACATCTGTAGGGATAAAAAATACAATGGCTATTTATACTACTAGCAGATATTCTTTGCAATTTGAGTGCTATATGTTTTTATTTTTCTTTAATTTTATTGCCTATGTCTTCAATAATTCATATCCTTTAAAAATGTGGTGGATGTAAACCACAGTTATTTTCACTCTTTGTGACATAGCTTACTGTATTTTACAACTTTGGTGTCCCTCAAGAACTTTTCTTTTGTGTCTTTGTCCCTGGTGTCAGATTGAAACTGTCTCCAGCCTCTTCAGTAAAGGGAATTTCAATAAAACAGATGTCTCTCAGTGTTAAATGACTTGCACTGGTTCCTTGTGCACAATCATCTCTGAGCTCAGCATCTGTTTTCCTGTTGTCAAGGAAGAATCAGGAGCTGCAGGTTACCTTTTGCTGTGGGTATCAACTCCCTTTCATGTTAGAAGCAATATGGTCTTGAGGTTACCAGGATCACTTATTTGGAAGATGGAGTGCACAAAAACATCCCTCTCTGGTGGATCACCACCGTTCTGGATGCATCTGCTCCCCTTTGTCACAGCCTCCCAGGGGCAGATCTTTACTAATCCCTTTGTCATGATGCAATGTGTTGCTTCTTAGAAATTTGCAGCTAGGACCTCTTCAGCACAGAGTGGAGATCTTTGGCAGTAATCTGAAAATTCTCATGTTTTTTGTTGTGCAGCTCCTTCCCAACACTCTGTAAACCCAGGGTTCCATAGCAAGCAGTACCAGAGCCCCCTGCCATGGCCCTCCACTAAATTTAGAAAATTTAGTCTAAAGGGGATGTAAAAATGCAAATGTTTAAACTGAATATGTGTATCAGGAAATTAGAAATACCAGTCATCTTGACATTTATGATGCTCAGTAAGAGAGAAAGTTCAGAAGATTGAAGAGAATTCAAAATTTGGGGATGCAATTTGCAACAGTACAACCATGAGCATGTGCTTCAAGAAGGATTGTCGTGATTGTCCATAGAAAATGAAAAGTGTAAATAGTAAATTATATTTAGAAGTATTTTGCATATAGAATAGACTTGTCCTCCATAGTTTGAGCAATCTAATGTTATGCATGTGACATCCAGTTGTTGGTAAGTCTGTAGTGGTTGGCAATGCTAGAATCAAATCTCCTTTATACAATTAAGAGGATTTTTATATAAAATTATGTTCAGGAGGTAGTGTGGTGGAAGATGGTGGAAGTCATCTTTGAGTTTTTATTCTACTTCTATTTATCAGATTGCTGCATAGATGAGTAGTTTTGAAATGCTAACTTCATGATTCACTAATGAGTTAAAGTGCAATTATGAAGTGAGATATTTTTGATGATCTCATAAACTCAGTCTAATTCAAAATTACTTCCATTTGTGATCCACTTTTGGCAAGTGCTCTTGTCACTAGCCCCAGGTAACATTTTCTATGTAAATAATAATTTGTGATGTCTTCTGAAAATTCTCTGCCATTTATAGCAAGTATGTTGTATTCATAAGCAACACAGGGTATAATGTGATCTTTCATTACTGGTACAAGTTGTTAGCCTGGTTATGCTTTTTCTTTACTGGTATCAAAGAATTGGCTCCGCTGGTGTTTCGCTTCCCTAAAGAATTTCATGTGTAGGTAGCAGTAGGCAAGAGTAGGCTATGCATTTTATTTAATCTTCTGTCATTGTTTTTCTGTGAATCTCCCATAGAAAGTAATGCATTCATTAAAGATGCTTTCTACTATCCCTTCTTTGATATGAAGTGCTCTTATCTTTTATCCAGACTTTTTCAGGAACATTTGAAAATGTCTTTTTCTGTTAAGAATGTGCATTTTTTAAAACTGAAATTTTTGAAAAGGATGGCAAATTTGAATTAATTAACTTTAAAAATAAATTCAAAACCATGCATGTGTATATTCCAGAAATAACTGTTAATGTTTCCAGTGAAAAGTTATACTGAAATTACCAGTATTACTGTTGCTTTAAGTGGTCAGTTTTGTTTTTTTTCTAGTTTTGGTAAATGATACACTCTAAGACTTCATCGCTTTCTTTGGATTGGATCCCATTTCCCAACCCCAAAAAATGATAGTAAAACCCCACTTTGTGTAGCTTTGCAGGTTATGAAAACAGACCTACTGGCTTTGTTCATATGCCCTAAACTCACAGCTTTGTGTCTCACAATTGTATTTTCTTTCTGTATGTTGTCTGTATTTTTTGTCTGAATCTTTCTTACTCTGGGAAATTATATAGAAGCCACAAAAAGGCACAGGTGGTCCCAACCAGCTCTGCCACGGCTGCTGTAGGGCGTGGCTGAGCCCCACAGGCACTGGGAAAACTTAATTTAAATGAGGGACAGAACATGTGAGAAAGGTAGAGAAGGGGGAAAAAATCCATGCCAAGAAAACAGGTGAACAGAGGGAATCCTGGGGTCACAGGACAAGTGGAACACATGTTATGGAGCTGCTATTTCCTCCAGACCGTGGAGGGCTCAGGCAGGTGCTCCTGAAGGAACTCTGGCCATGGAGAGCTGCATGCTGGAGCAGTGTTTGTTTTCTTCTTCCTCAAAGGACTGCAAGCTCAGGCAAACTCCTGCTGGAGCAGAAGAAAAGTGTGAGTAGGAAGAAAGTGACAGAGAGAAACTGCTATATACATCCTATGTTTTGAATTTTTTAAAAATAAGTATTTTAGAAGGAAAAAAAGAAACAAGTGGAATGTTTAATTTCTGCCCTTGTGAGTTTAGTTCAATGCTTTCTGTTGACATGTTTAGGGAAAAAGGAAACAATTGCTTCCCCTTCACCTTTTCTATTTCACCACTGATTTACATATCTTTAGGGTAGGATCCTTCAGAGGCTGTCTGCTTTCTTGAAAAGTTTTGGGTGGGGTATTTTTTGGTTGATTTATTTATTAGTTTATTTTGAAATTTATTTCTTCTTTATGTGGAATCTACTTCTAAACTTCACCCACTGGTTTTTTTTTGTCGTTGTTTGTTTGTTTGTTTTTGGTTTGGTTTGGTTTTTTTGGGTTATCTTTTTAGTTCTGCCATCTCCTTTGTATGGAGTTTGGGGCATAGGGCAGTGACAGCCGCACCAGTTGTGCCTTCTGAGCTTTATACACAGCCACAGTGATATTCTTTGTTGCCTCTTTCCTAATGAATTTTATTCATTCAACCATCTTTTTTTGATGATTTGTGCAGCTTGGTCATCAGCATATTTTGTTGCATTTGAGTTTGTCTCTTTTGTCCTAAGCTTATACGTGCATTTGGAGGAACAGAAGCTGAAAGACACTTTTACAAATAATATTTTCTAAGTAGGTAAAAGTAGATACCAAGGTACTAAATCTTTCCATTTGGTATCAATGGTGTCCAGTTTTACCTTTTGTATTTAAATTTGTAATCAAGTTAGTGTAATTCCTGTTTGCCATGTTTCTTTCATTCTGCTTTAATTCAATATTTTTTCAGTCATTGCGAATAGGCAAGACAAAAAAACTTAGTAATGAATGTGCTCTTTTTAAAAAGACAGTTTAAAAGTTCATGTGGGCGTTGGCTTTTCTGGGATTATTGTTTTGGCATTTTCTAAGGGGAAATGGTGTTCGAGGAAGTTGTGAGCCTTTGAACGCAGTGTCCTGTGTCAGTAGGGTTGTGGTTTGTGACACACACATTGCACGTGCCTTGGGGAATTTGTGGGTTTTCCATTCGTAGTAAGAGCTCTTTGTGAAATTGCACCTTCCACCAGCTGTGAACCAAGGGGGTGCTGGCTGATGAGTAATGACTGGAGAGTTCGTGCAGGGCTTGGCCAGGAGAGATGATTGGGATGTTGTTCTCAGCTTGGCCTATGTGATCTGATTGAAGGAAAAATTGTGAATGGCATTTGTCAAATTGTGTCCAAATGAATTTTACAAGGGCTGGCTGACTGCGTTGCGGTCTGGAGGTGCAAAGAAGCCCAAGTCAGTATCAAGGCTTTGATTTTGTGTGTCCAAATCAGTGTTGTGTTAGGTGATATGATATCTCCTTGTCCTCCTAGACAGGTATCATTTACATCACCTTTCTGATTTTTTTATGAAATAAACTTTTCAGTGCATGCTCACAGATTGATCAAAAACTTAATAGGTCCTACAGTCAGGGCATAATAATAAGGAAATTATGTTATGGCTTGAATAAATAAATAATTTGGAATTTGTAGTTTCTTCATCACTGCCATGCTGTTTTTCACAACAGAAGAACAGGAAGAAGGTATTCAAAAACACATGCGAGGAGAACAATGTGTTTAGGAATATAAGTTTTATGTTGTCATTAAGAGGTCTTCTACTACAATTTTAGTCCCATTCTACCATTAATGTGGTTATCATTTTTTCTGGTTTGGTAACTTCAATCTGTCTCACTTCAAGACAGCTTCAGCTAATCTATGAATAGCAGAGCTTTTAATTCCCAAGCCTATTTTGCCACTATCAGTAAATTGTGGTACAATTTCAGTTTACTCCCTTGGTTCCTAGAATTGCACTTTCTTCTTGCAATAGCCAGAATGTTCTGGGAGCTGAAGGATGCCTATTTCATATTTTGCCTGCATACTCTTCTTATCCTAATAAATAGATTAATTAATTCACATGAATATTCAGAACTGACATATAATATTGTTTATGATTGTTTCATTGTGTCAAGACTGTGCCAGTTCTAGTTCACTGCTCTTTGGCTGGAAGATTTCACTCTAGAAAGACAGAAAAACTAAGGATATTTTGTCTACCAAAAATTAACCACTTGCACAGCTGGCAGTTGCTTTTCGTTCTTGTAAACCACATAAACATATTATCAACTTAGAAACAGAAATACATAAACGTACTGAATAGTCACAGGTTGTAAGTGGAAGGCTACAGCAACTTAAAGAGTGCTCTTTATATTACAGAGACCAACTCAGATCCTGATCATCCTCCCTTTCTTTGCCCCCTTCGAGAAAGAGACAGCCTTAAATGAAAATCCCTTGGTTGGTTAGGTGTTTTTTCTTGTACCTGTCAAAGTTCTAGGTGGTGCCAAGGTAGACAAAAATGAAAACTATTTCTATGAATTCAGGATGTTGTCGGCACTCACTACCATTTTATCTAAAGTTAGAAAACTGTTATAATCCTTGCACCTGTGTTTTATCTTGAAAAATATAATTGGAGAAGTTGGGGAAGCATCTTGTTTGTTTTGCAATTTGGCAGTACACATCTATGTAAAATATTCAGGAGTGAAATGAAAAAATTTTAGGAGTGACAAGTAAAATATGTCTAATGGGGAAATACTTACTTTATGAGAGAAAATCATTACTGGATGCCGACCCAAATAAAATTATTCTGAAACAAAACTTGAAAGTAGAAATGGAGATATAGGCATACTCTGTTAAATAAGTACTCCCTCTGTCCTCCCATCTCTTTAGGAAGTGACTTAAAATGGTGTAAATTTTACCCTGGATCTGGTCCTGAATTCAGATTTGTTTTTTGTTGCTGAGGAGCATATTTATTTAAAGGACACTTGGTTAGGAAAATTGTTGGACTGCTGAAACCTTGTAGAAATGGAAAAAGTATAAATAATTGAAAAACTGCTCAGCCTAATTCAGCAAAATATGACATTAACTAGTATTCTTTTGCCAATAAAAGCTATGTCCACATTAGGATATTTTGGAACTATAGCTAGGCCAAACATTGTGCATCTGAGTCTTTGCCACAGCAGAAAGAAAAGTTTTCATATTTTCTCCTCTATTTGCACTGCTGGAGGAAAGCAGTGCAAAAGATTAACTAAATACAAAAACCTCAGCAAATCAACTGAAATAACTGTCAATTGTTCTCTACATAGAAAATAAACTGTGGTATCACAAATGGATCTGGATGAGCTTTCAAGCACCTCTTCTTTGCCTCAGGCTGATCAAACCACCAGGCAATTGTCCAAGCATAGCAGGCTTGGTAACTCTGCCTGGAGTTGAAAGGGAAGAAGTAAACAATGACATTTTTACTCTGGAAAGTGCTCGGTCTCTGCCAAAAGGTTCTTTCCTTCCCCATGTGGAAGTTGTATAGCAATGGAATTACGTTGTCAGGGTTTTAATCTCTGAACTGAGGGATAATTCTAGCAATTGACCCTTCCTAGTTTAGGACTGAAGCTGTGGGTACTGTCAGGAAATATTAGGGGAGATTTGTAGCTTCCTGCTAACAGCACTGGTGTTAAAACAGTTTCTGCACTCTCCACTGTGGTTTTTAGGACATGCTAGCAGCTGCAGCGCTGATGAGGAAAATGAACTGGAATCCTGCTACCTGTATTTAAAGAGAAAATAATCATGTGCAACTAGATACAATTAGCATTAATAATTCAAATTAAATAAGCAGAAGAATTCCAACAATACCCTTATCATCAAATTGTTGTTATGTGTTGTGGTTTGTCTCACATGGCTATTGAAGATAAAATTGGTGAAAGCTGAGGCAAGCTAAAAGGAGGGAAGCCCTACTGGTGCAAGCCTACAGCTGGAGAGAAATGTTTTCCCTATGAAAGTGATTTTTGGTGCACCTATTTTTATATGTATAATTATGCTTGAATAAATAGTTATATTTATTTGGGATTTTTAAACATGTATCATCATTCATGCACATAGAATCTTTCCAGAATAATGTAATTTTCTGAATAAGCATGTAAACTCTGCATATTAAAGCAGTGGCCAAACTTTTTGGCAGATGTGATTGCTTTGTGGTTTAACTTCTGCCTGAACATTTCCACTTAGAGTACTGGGACCAAAGAGCTTCCCACGTAATTTTAGCTGTTTAGGGTGTTCCTACAGACATGTTTATGTGAAAACTTTCTCTAGGTCAGTTTGATTATGTAACTCCCCTCCCTAGCTGAATCCAGGACTCTCTAGGATGTGAATGGCATGGATTTACAGAACTGCTACTGCTTCCACAGAGAACAGAACAGAAGTCTCAGTGTTTTGAATTAACGATAGATATAATTCACCTGGTGTGGAACTTTCAATGCAATATTTCTACAGTATTTCTAATATAATATCATGCCCTCTCTGTCATATGAACCACACTAACAATTTTCCCAAAGCAAAATATATTTTCTCTCATACAAAAAGTATGTAAATAGATGGGAATAATTGTGAATATATTATAAGCCATTTTGCTTCTGTCACATGTATTACTTTAAAAATATGAAAGATGAGGAATTGCTGGGGTTTGAAGCTTAACAATCGTCATAAAAGACAAACCAACAGATCCTTAAACTGGGTGGACAAAAGAAGATAAAAAATGTCTTCTGTGAATCTGCTTTACTCTGAGATCAGATAAACTTACTCACTTTAAAATTATTCTATTGAAACACAAGTTTCCTAATTTTGCTATGCAGGGTTATTAAAACAAAATAAATGAACATCTTTTCTATATTATTTGAAGACTTTGGTTCCATATCTTGCTGTTTAAGTGTTTGTAGTTAGCAAGCCTGAAAGTAAACTTTGAAAGAAGAAAACCCCTTTCCTATCTTACTCAGAAGGAGCCCAAGGTTCCAAGACAGAAACACTAGCCTCAGTATGCACTTTTATTTAAGGTCTCTGTCTTACTTATTTTGCCTTTATTTTTAGTTGTTCTCTGTGCAAATCTTTGCATGGGCTAAGGTCTTGTTGCTCATCCATCCACAAGTGCAGTGAGAAGGTGCAGCCTTGTCAATGACCAGCTCATTTTGAACGTTTTTCTTTAAGGATTGCAGCTTTTTGTTGGCTTGACCAACCCAAAATTTCCTTTAATATGTGGGAAGCTATTTGAATGGTACTCAGGTCTGAGTTATTGTGATGTTAATGTTTTCTCCATTTCAAGATACCTTTTCTCGCTGAGTTCTGTATCTGATAGTGAATATTATTTTTAGATTGCATATGAGTAAAATGCTTGAGTAGGAGTTTTATTCACTGGCAAGAAGAGTAGTTTCATGTTAGACTAAACAAGATTTGGTGACAGAGCAGCCAGATAAGCATTCAGCCATGTCAGCAAAACAAAGTGAATTTTCCTTTTCATTCCTCTGCTATGCACTCAGATTTCAGGGGTATTATCCTAGTCTGTGTAATGAAGATCGTTTTGGTGTTTGAATTTAAAAAGTGTATCAGTGAAGTGCCTGCTCCTTTCAGGCTAATCAGCATGGCCAGACTTCCCAAACTATGCTGATATTTTTGTTTATTCTTTAAGGATTCATCAAGAACAGTGTTACACAGTGTTCTTCCCTTGCTCTTCATCTGGCTTGGTTTACTTGCAGAAGGAGGGAGTGTCAGATGCATCTGCTAGGAAAAAAATCTGTTTGAGCACACTATGCAGGTTTTTTTCCAATTCTCAACTTATAGGCAGTGGAGTTGTTAGCCATTCCTGAGTCAAGAAGGAACACAAATGCTCTAAAATGAATTCTCTTGCTTTTGAAAACTCTTGCCACTTGATGATGTTGATTCTTAATACTATAGGCACTGTGCATGAGTAAGCCATGTGTTACAGGATTGTGCAAGCAGATCAAAGTCTGATGTTTAGCCCTAAGTATGTTCTTAAATAATAGAATTGCTAGAATAATTTCCAGTAAGCTAAAATTTCCTGACTTTTACTGTTGCAATGCCAAATTAATTTAGCCTGAGATAAGAAAAAAGACCACATGTGACCATCTTAAAAAATCCTTGTGGCTTAATCATTGATGATCATAACTAAGACATTTAAATCTGGTTAGGAAATGGATGTCTCATTGAAAATATATATATTTGATGTATGTGAGAGGAGAAGGAAGTGATCAAGCTGGAAAGGACAGTTGTGTACTTCTCAGAAAAGATCTGTAAAGATTTTAAATAGAGTTTTTTGACTGTTTGGCTGTCTGTGCGGGAAGGCTTAAAATGGTAAGAGCCATCTAGTCTGTTTTCTTCTTTTTGGTATTCTGCCCCCCAGAGAGACAGTGAGTGGGAGTGTTGTTAGGGGACTAGTGACAGTTTCTTATGCAAAACGTATCAGAAAATCCATCAGAGAATTCTTAACTAACCACTAATACCATGCCTCAGAGAAATGGCATCATGCTAGTGTGCCCAGCACAGTGCTCGAGCCAGATGGATTCTCTCATTGGCAACTGGGAGAATCAACTCCTGATGGTTCACCAGAGGATCTGACAGAAGTAGTGGAGAAACTCTGCATGTGTCCTGTACTCTCTGGAGAGTTAGGAGCAAGCAGTGTCTTCCTCCTGAGCTTGTTTGTAAAAAACACAGATTGTTTTGTTTGCTTAGGGCAGGATACTGCCAAGAAGTTCCTCTTGACTCATCCTCCAGTTCTTTAGCCAAAAAATATAGTAAGTATTCTTCAGTCTCAAAACCATATCCACTCTATTTTGTATTAATAAAATAATGTTTTTAAGATGATGAATGAACTTGTAACAGCCTCACCATGAGTAGTTTCTTAGACTAAGCAGGACAAGAATGAAAGAATATGTAGCTGAGAGATGTCTTTCTCTGTGTTCAGAGGTTGTCTCTGCAAGTGAAGGCAACTGTTTCAGGGAGCAGATTTCAGTGTATGAATGTATTGAAGCTCCCTTGCATTTTTAAAACCCACCATATTATTCAAATATTGCTTCAAAACGAAGATCAGCTGGTGTTTATACCACCGTATCAACATTAATTATTTTCTGAGCTCTTTTGGAGTTATTTTCTTAGTTCTCCTATTGCTTTTAAGTTCCTGTGTCATGGGTTTTTCAGTGTTCATTGGCACAGGTTCTATTTTCCTGCTGTTCCATCTCTATTTGCTCCCTTCAGAGAGGAAGCCATCCAGTAGAGTGAATGAGGCAGGACTCTTGTGGGAACATTAGTATCCTGTCACAACTATCATACAGCTTAGATAAAAGTGCAGAGGACTCTTGCTGTTACCACTGATTTTTTAAGTTTGCAAGCTAATACTAATTAATTCAGCTTTTTGTGTAATAAAGTCCCTATCTAGCTACCTGTCCATTTACCTAACTAAGTATTCTCTTATTGTAACTGTGTACAGAGGCAATTACACTGTACATATGTACATTTTTTTTGTTAACATGCAAAAGTATTTTCAGTTTTATCCTGCATTGTCAATTCTCTTTCACATTCAAATTTCATTTGCTCAGGCTGCTATGCTAGAATCTTACTATACTCCAAAATTTCTTATTGAGGGACATACATTTCATCTAAAGCCAGAGATTAGATGTGATTTTATAATTACGTTATTTTACAATTGCATGGCCTCAGGGTGAATAACACTGTTAGTCAAATATCATTTTCAGGCCTGTATTTAATGATGGGTAATAAATAAATTATATGTTCCAAGAAGGGGAGGGTTGTAGTTTTTGTAAACATTTGGAAATGGCTACAAAATATGAAAATATGCCAGTAATACTTTCAAAGACTAATTTGAAATCAGTATTTGCCACTGTTTGGGCTGTCTTTCATGTTATATAAATGATGCTGCATTGTGTAGCTAATTTGGAAATCTTGCAGAATGCAGTGGGGTAACTTAAACATGAGTCATATGTTAATTTTTTTAGCTGATTTTGCTCAAGAAGTTCTTAGGGGTTTGGTTTTTTTTTTTGATCCCTTCTTTCCCAGATAATTAATGTAATTATTGGGTCTGGGGGTTTATCACACAAGCCAGCTGAAAAAGGTTAGAAAATCTACAAAAGCTGAGTTGAGTCTATCCCTGGGGATGTATAAGCCTTTTGCCTCCCTCACTTTTGCTTCTGCTTGTCACAGATGTAACTTTTTTTAAAGAAAAGATTCGGGGAGGAAGAACATTGGGATGTTTTTCCTCAAGAAGTAACCACAGCACACAATCCAATGTCTCACACTGTCCTTGAAAAAACTGAAGGGGAAAGCATAAGCTGCTTGGAGCTGCAAGTATCAAATAGATTGGTATTTAATTTAAATAATTGGAACACAAAGTGTTATTTTTCTGTATCAAGTTTTTTGTTTATTTTATCTGTACCATTTTCTTTATTTATCCATACCATCTCCATTTTCTTGGAGATGTGGAACTTCTGTATCTTTACCTGTAAGAGTACCACATTGTTTTCTGCACCTGATGATTTTTCTTTCATTCTGTGATTTAAAGTCTTTTTTTTGACTCCTTCTCCTCCTTCTTGGCATTCTTGTTATGTGCCACTGGCACAGTTTTCCTAATGAAAACAGTTTTCAGATGAAACCTGTCTCTCATATGGGATCTTTGCATTCCAGAAGCTTTCTTGCTTTCTGGAAAGAATCTGAAACCTTGCTTTTGACATTGTCACTTCAGCCAAATGTTAAAATTCTGTTAATTATGTTAATTTCTGGCATTGTAAAACCTGTGTGAGGTCTCTCAAATCACATTGCTTTATATGTGTGTCATCGTACGCTGGTGGAGGCATTACAAAGGATTTCCTCACACCAGGGTAAGGGAACTGCCATAACTATCATACACATGTGCTTCCTGCACCCCAGCTGCAGAGAAGAACATAGTAAAAGGCCTCAAACTTTAAAGTGCTCCCATGAGAATATTCTCTCCTAATTCCTTTTTGGCTTGACACATTCATTGTAAATGAGAATCTTCAGTGTTAATGCTTATGATGTGGTCAACTCTCACTGAGGATGAAGAGAATTCTGAAATGGCATTGATATTGGAATTAGATGTCAAACATGACCAATGTTTACTAAGCAGGTCTTTGAAACATATTTTTTCCCAACAATTTCATGTTGCAAATTACCAGGCCCAAAAGAGACAAAGTGCTTTATCTCTGCAGCCTTTAGAACTTATTTTTGCTAATGATAAAATTCACATCATCTGAGATCTTGAAATAGGTGTTTTGCTTGTAAGTGTTCCTTGTTTTAGTCATGTCAGTAGTTTGTGATACAAGATTCTGTTAACTTTATTATTTATGGAATAGCTTAACATGGGCACCTTTCTCATTTCAGAACCCTCAGAATTCTTTAGAGACCTTTAAGTCTCAGCCTGAGGGAATTTTCTGATGTTTTCTAAATTCAATGTTTTCTATTAATATATATTTTTCCCCTTTCCTAGAACAGCTGGCTAGAACAGTCCTTCTCTGCAGTACCAAGTTGCTGGCTGTAGAAGTAGGTGTTGGTGTTTAAAATGTTGGCATTATAAAATTATGGATTGTTGAGCAGTAGCCTGCTTCAGGTTCCACATTATTGTCCTTCACGACTTACTGTTGATGATTTTCTTATGCATGGATTTTAGAGCTACTGAGCAGATTTTCTTATGCATGGATTTTAGAGCTACTGAGCACCAGTTTTGAAATTAGGAAGCTCTTATAAAGCTTGGAATTATCTCAGTCAATGACAAAATCACTTTTCTCAAAACTCATTAATAGTCACTTGCAGCGCAACAGCTGATGTAATAATGGGTGTGTATAAACAAATTGCTCGTTTCCTGGCAAATATTCTGATATCCCTGCCTTGCCTTCATTGCTATCATATTTCCTCTGGATGCTTAGAGCTTTTTATTTTTCTTTCTTTTCAAAATTCTCCTTTGATTCCCGTAAGGAGCCTGAATAAGAGTCATGTGTACGTATAATCTTACACAAGTACTTCTGGCATTTGTCTAGCTCAGTCACAATATATACTGGATTTCAGGAGTGGTGAGCAAAACATTTCTAAATAAAATCACAGTTGTTTAGAACTGTTTAGGGGTGTCATATGGTCTCCAAGACAACAAGAGACTATTTCATCATGTTGTCTTACCTCCTGTGCATTGCAAATCATTTTCAATTTTCAGTAAAAGCAGAAATGGCCTTTAATGAAAGCTTTGTGAGTGGAAAGGTCCTTTCCAGGTACTCTTGGATTCCCAAATGGTGGCTTTTTATTCTTCCTTTTTTTTTTTTTCTTCTTTTGCACCAAAGAGCAGAGTATAGCTAGAAGTTGATCTGAACTCCAAGGAGAATTCTACTGCTTTGACTTTCCTCCACATAGGACTTGTTCAAGGTATTCGATCCACAAGTACTCAATTGCTGTAATGCTTCCCTGACATGATGGATTTTGTCTGTGTGCAGAGTAGGACTGGGTACAGGCCCTGCACCATGGAAAATAGGTTCTGGAAACAGGCTGAGGCCAGCAGACCCATTCACACTGACCTCTTTGCTTGCTTGAACCTGCGAGGGGGAAAGCCTGCAAATTCGACTGGGACCAGTCCTGTTCTTGGCCACTGCTTTCTCATTAGTATCTCCCATGGGTAGGAGAGGGTTATTGATCACTGTAAAACTTGTCCCTCTCTTGGGAGCTGTGGCTGCTGCTTGACTGTGTCATTAGCTTGGAGCCTGGGAAGTGGCCCTGCAAGGGAGCCTGAGCTGATGAGTTGTCCTGACAGCCAATAGCCTGGGGTTGATCATGGCTCCCTGAAACTGGATGTGTGGTTAGATAGCTCTTGAGGCAAACTGTTCTTACCTCCCACTGGAATCCCAGACCATCCTGTGCTTTAAGTAGTCTCTGCAGCATCCTTTGAATGGCAAAAAGGAATGAGAAGTAGCAGCTGAGTTAATGAAAACAGACTATATTGATCTCTGGTGTGAATCCTGTTCCCTCTTTCTTGATCCTTGTGAGCATAGTCTAATGCTCCTCCTACACAGGTATTTGTGAGATTTCTGGGTTGTTTTTTTTTTTTCTCTCTTTCTAATTGAATTTCAAAGGCTAATCAAAAATATACAGAACAATTCATGTTCTATTGCTGCCTCAATATGCTTTCATCGGGAATTTTTTTTAAAGTCTTAAGAGAAAGCTAATAAGGATTGGACCAAAACGTTATTGTAATAATCTTTATTACAGTGATATCTTTTTCAATATCTGGAGATTTTCTGTGTAACTACTTCTAATAACATTTTAATACCATGAATCCCATGAAATGCTTCTGAAAATCAGGTCTAAGTTATTTCTTAAGTAAGATCTTTGATAAGAAAGCAGAAGGGTCTAGAAGAGGTTGTTGGAGTCTCATGAGTTTATATATTTGTATATTGTTATATAAAGAGGAGGGGGTAATGCTGATTAGATATTTACAGAAAGGCAATGGAACTGATGATCCAATCATGCCTAGCTGCAAGCAGAACTTAACCTCAGCGGAATAACTGAACGGACGTAAGTCCCTGGAGCCTGACAGAAGAAATCCATGGATGCTGGGAAAACTGGCTGAGGAAGTGGCAAGACCATTCTTACCTATCTTTGAAAGGTTCTGGTGTTCAGGAGAGGTTCCCCATGATCAGAAGAAAGCAAGTGTCATTTTCTTCTTCAAGAAAGACAAGAAGGAGGATCTGGGGAACAGGAGGCCAGTTCACAACAAGGTGATGGAGGCACTAATCTTGGAAGCAATTTCCAGATACATGAATATCATTGGGAGTAGTCAATATGGATTTATGAAGGGGACATCATTCTTAAACAGTCTAATCTTCTAGAATGAGATGATCAGCTTGGAAGATGAGGGAAGAGTGGCAGATGTCTACCTCAACTGTAGTAAGGCTTTGGACACTGTCTCCTATGAAATCTTAATAGGTCAACTGACAAATTATGATTTAGATAAGTAGATAGTGAGGCGGATTTAAAACTGGCTGAACGCCTGTGAATTTTCAGCATCTGCCCTTGAGTATCTTAAATAACGTGTCTGTCCTATTATTTATGAGAGACAGGAGTGAAGTGGACTGCGGTCAGAGAATAGTTCCTTTGAAAAAGCCTTAGTTGTTTCAGGCCAGAACTGCAAGTACTTTGAGAGTTGTTCATGGGATGAAGGCAGAGGGAATTGATTGTTACATTCCAAAATCCAGGACATCTTTGTTGCAGTTTGCTAGGATTACTTTGACTTTTGGCAACCTGCAAGGTGAATATTCAAAGATGTTTAGTTTAATGATTTTAAGTATTACTTTACAGAAATCTGCCTACTATATTAAATTTCTTCATCACATTTTTAAAAGGAAGGAAAGAAAAATTTCACAATGGGACAGAAGGGCTATTGCTCTAATGTCAATAAAGCAGAGCAAGCATAAAATGAATGCTGTAAGCAGAGCATGTAGGGGACATGCTGGTGACTAAACAGAATTTTTCCCGAGTTTTTAGAACAGGAAAAGGTAAGATCAATGAAAAAGAAAGATTAACTTAAGGCTCACATAACCAGGTGGATATATTTATAAAACCCATTTTGAAAGATTGTACTATGGAGACCTCAAGGCTGTAGTTTTGAGGACATTTTTATGTACTGATTTTAATATTCATCCATCTATGCACTGCCCTGCAGGGGAGAACCCTGGCCTGTGCCTGAAGTTGTTAATTTTGACTTCATTCTTTTGGTCAGTGTTGAAGATAAAAGCTCTTTCTTTCTGTCTCCCCTGCCCCAACCCCTTCTCTCCATTAGCTTGATAATGCATTGAGTAACAGCTGGCAGCTTTGTTAGTTGTTTTGAAAGCTAAAAAAACCTTTTTTGTACCTTAGAGACTAAACGCTGTTTGTGAAATAAGTGATGCTGTACTCTTTGTCAGTTTATTGGCTGCTTTCTCACATGCTCTTTTGGAAAATCCCTATAGTCCTCATGCACTTCTTCCCACCATTCCCTTCCCCTACTTGCACACTACAGAACATACCTCCAGTTTTTCTATTGTCATGTTGCTTGAAGAGCTTTTGTCTTTTAGCATCCAAATTCTGTTCCCAGGGGACCATGTAGAAATTGTTCACCCTGACTCATGTGAAACTGAGCTAAATCTCTTCTGATCAAAAGAGTTTAAAACTGTTTTTCTGAGAAAATGATGTCTGACACTGTAATTTCCATTTGAAAACAGCTAACATCTGTGGAAAGTGCATAACCAATGCCTGAGGAATTTCTGCGAATTAAGTCCATGTCATGTTTGACTTTTTTCAGTTCTCCTATAGAAGAAAAGGGAGGGTGGGGGAATAGGGGGAAGAAGCCTCTGACCCAAGACTGAGCTAATTTCAGTTTCAGCATATCCTGATAGTATCAGAAGGTTGTCTATCTCTCATTCTGCTATTTTTCTTTATTTTTGGGACCACTCTACACTTGCAGCACTTGTTCCCTTGTCACTCATTCACTGAGGGTGAGCCAACATCTTGAATACTGAGTTAAGAATTAGTTGATTCAGTAAATTAACTCCATGTTTGTACTGCTCACATGATACCACTGATGCTGTGGGATTTTCCCCTTAACTACTTCAACTCATCATTGCAGGCAAATTTTTAGGGACGTGGCAGATGACAGAACATTTTGCTGTTACAGGAAAGGCTTGTTACAAAAGGTATGCCTTTTGTAACCTACCCCATGTGTAGTAAATCAAAAGTTTTATCTTCATCTCCTAAATTACTCCAGTAGCCAGGACTGGGTTGTAATTTGGTACAGTAGCAAAACTGATGTGCACAATGTTATTCCGTAACATTTTTTATACCATTCCAGGGGTTCTGTTTGCAGAGTTCTGAATGCTTTTGATGTCACTTTATGTTCCAAAGTTTCTAAACCAAATCTCCTGGTATTATCAGAGTTGTTATAAATTATACCGGGGAATGCAAGCTATTTAGCTGTTCTGATACTATCCAAAGGCCAGACACATCCCACTAGTAATTCAAGGTTGTGAGTACTTTCATGAGCTGGCCAGGGAAGCTTTCATCCTCAGGGAAGCACGTACACTGCTTTGATTGATACGTGATTTCAGCATGTAATGAGAATGGGATCCGCTCTGTTTGGACAAGCCATGACCTATTTGAATACCAATCATTTTGCACATCCATCTTTTCATTTTCTCATCAAATTGAGCTAAGAAATGATGGTACTGTAACGCTTTTCTGCCTTTACAGCTCGAAGAGTTTTCTTACCAAATAGTATTCTTTTCTTTGTAGGTTTTGATGGTTTATCTTACTCCAGACTGCAAGTACAAAAGTCTGTTTGTCAGGTTTTTTTTAAAGCTCCTCTGTGCAAAAGCATGTTTAGCATCTGCTCGTAAAGATGCGAATAGCATATGAGAGATCAGAATATATTTCTGATTTCATAAGTATGTGACTACGAGTGAAAGGAGATTTAGATCCGCTTGAGGACTATTACTGCTTCTTATCTGGAATGAGCAGATTTGTAGTTAAGATTCAGAGATTTATTTTCTCTCCGTATGTCAGTAAGTAGCTTTTAACTAAAATAAAAAGGGAGATTTTCTTCCCCTGTGTACTGGAGAGGCTATAGCAAGATATTTGCAATGTGAAAAGGAGGAAAAGATAACACTTGAATCAATCAAGCCAACAAATTATCTTCGTATTCTCTCTTACTTTTAATTATAAGATTAAAATTGAAAATCAATACGATGGTGAGCAGGCATAGGTTAATACTTTTTCCATATGTCTTCAATTAGTATTTCTCATTGAATACTTTAGGTGCTTTTTCATTGGTATAGCAGATACAGAGCTTATTTTAAAACTTGTGATTTTTATATTAATTTATGTAAATGTATGAATATTTTTATTTGTAACAAAGGTAATTGGCCATCCATGAAGTATTCCAAAACTCTTATTTTCTTTTTAGGGTAGGGGATAATCATATATGTGGTTGTTATGTGGCTTCTTGCACCTTGCCAATGAAGACTTTTTACTGTCATGTAAGAGTCAACAAGAAGATTACTTTTACAGTGTTTTGTGGGTCAGTTTTTTTGTTGTTTTTTTTTCTTTTTAAATTTGAGAGCAGGTCAGAGTCCTCTGCAAACATCCCTGTGGTGAATTGGTAGTGACTGCAGACAGGTGTCAACTCCGTACAATGAACAGGATGCTCAGAGTTCTCATCTGTCTGCAGTGAAACCAAGGATGAACAGCTTGAGAGAAGAAGCCTCTTCTCTTGGAGAATATCCTTATATTTTATGACTGATGCAAACTGGCAGAATACTGTTACTGAAGTAGTGAAGTATTTGTCTAGTGATTAAACAGGAATTTGTAGTTGAGGATTATCTGGCACTTTGCGCTTAATTCAGGAATGCTTCAAAATTGTCTCTGTGCTGTCAACCTCTCTCTGGAAATACAGAAACAATAATTCTGAAGGATAAGGTTTTGAAATGAGCTCTAAGTTTGCGTGCCTGTTTCTCTGTGTTTACTTGAGTTTGGCATAACAGAAACACAGATGCTAATATTATTTGATAAATAGTAGTATCAACTGTTACAAAAATACCTCACCGTTGCACAAGAAGAGACTTCCAAAATGTACTATTACAACTGGGTGTACTCCAGAGAGTGTCCATGTCTCTGTAGTAGTTTCCAGCTCTTACAGACCGTCTGAGCTCTGGAAAACTTGCACTTTGGATACTCTGTGTATGTTCCTTGAAAGTTTTTCAAGATGCTGAGGTACAAGCAGGTTCAAGAGTTTCTACATCTTCACAAAACAAAATCCAGGTTTATATGAAAAACATTCTTACAAGGTTTTAAACAAGCAAAGAATTCAGAGTTCAGTTTCCCTGCACTTCACACTGTGAGACAGTTCCCAAACCCTAGGTTTCCCAAAAACTAAGGATTTTTTTAAGGCAAATTGTTAAAATGGGGTTTGTTCTGGGCATGTGATTTCATAACTCTTGCGTTGTGTGTACATTTTCATTCGGGGTAAGGGAGACTGCTGAGTTTCTTTTGCTGTTTAATAGTATTTTAAATTTGGGAGCTACAGAAAAGATTGTATTCTCCAAATCAATATTTACTTTTCACGTTAGGAAGTGCACTGGTCTCATTTTTACATATCTATGTGTCTGTGTCTATATATAGATTCATACCTTACTAGAGAGTTTGATAATGACTTGAAAGAGACTCTCCTGCTCATCCCTGCTTAATTTTGTTGATGTGATAGGAACGTTTTGGATAGTACAAAGGGACTATTTTCAGATGGAACTGAATTGGAAGTAAGATCTACCTGTGGATGTGACCCATGGGACCAGGTTAAGACCAGCAGTGAGTAACTGTTGTTCTGTCTTGAACATAAAGCAAGGATGTTAGGCCTGATGCACTGACTATACAAAGCCATTTCTTCTGGACTGTGCTTTTTGCTAAAGCTAAGCACGGTTCTTGACATAAAAGGAATCTTCTAACACACATTTGAGAGCTACCTGCTGGAAATGTGCTGTTGCTGTTCATTTCTGAAGTGAAGCATAATCCCTTCCCTCTGCAGATAATGTGCTTTGTAGACTATAAAGTTTCAGAGTTGCTTTGATTAAATTTACAGTTGTTGAACACTTGCTCCAAGAGTGTAATGCAAATAATTTTGTTCTAAAAACAGCATTTAGAGTTTCTTTAATCCTGGGTTTAGTTTGCTTCAAATAAATTGTACATGCACTTGTTCTTTAATCTTCATGTGATGCAATTTCCTATTTTTTTATCCCTGGATACAGAGGACAATTAGGACAAGTAAACATATGAATTTCATATTAATATGTACAAGTTCTTTTTAATAAATTAGCTGTGTACTTTAAAATAATGTGTTTATTGCTCATTAGCTGCCTTTTGCAGCTTAAAATGAAGTGTATAGTTCATAGCCTCTGTCATGGTTTTTACGTGTTTAAATTCTTGCACAGTAGTGACAAGCAATGACACTCGAATGTTATTCACAGTATTCTGACCTAGATAAGCCTGCTGATGTCGAGTGCAAACTAATGTAGCCAAATTCAGCCAAAAAGTTTCTGGAAGATGTGTTTTAGGCCAAAATGACTCATAAGGAGAGAGGAAAAAACATGAATTATTTCCCTCCTGCCTTTGCATGCATTCATCAAATCTCTGCATCCTAGCCAGAGAACTAATTTTCTTATGCCAAGAAAATATATTTTAAAAAAACAAAGAATCTGGTTGTCTTCCTCCGTGTAACTTTGAGATTACTTCGCTGCTCTTCATAAAAGTTAACAGTGTTTTGTTTTTATTATTTGCTCTAGCTTTTGCAGGGCTTCCCCTGGCTTTCTGTCAGAATGTTTGAAAGATTGATGTAGAGAAAGGGAGGGGAGAGGGAAATAATCACAGCTTCAGGCTGCACCTGCTGTCCCTGGAGAGGGCCAGATTCGGTGCTGAGCTGTCTTTAATTCGGTGCCCCAACTGTAGTGAGGCAGAACTTAAACCTTTTTTTTTTTTTTTTTCCCCCATGATGAATTGAGCCGGCAGCCACGGAGAGAATAAATTCTTCTATTTTAAGTAAAAGAGCGCAGACACCAGCCTTGTACGTGTTTGTGCATCGCCTTGATCCGAGAGCAGTTTGGTGTCTCCCTGCATTCTGTCCTTGGAGCTTATGCTGGGAGGCTGTCCTCAAACAAACAGGGACGAAGCAGAGCCCGCAGGGCTTGGCAGCAGCAGGGTTTGGGGGCAGAGCTGGTGGCTGCTCTCCGTGGGCACCGCTGGCCGGAGCCGTGCTGTGGAGCTGGCCGATGGCCCAGCGCAGTGCTGTCCCCNGTCCCCGCTGTCCCCCGGGTGCTGTCCCCGTCCCGCTGCTGTCCCCGCTGTCCCCCGGGTGCTGTCCTTTCTGTCCCCGCTGTCCCCCGGGTGCTGTCCCCGTCCCGCTGCTGTCCCCGCTGTCCCCCGGGTGCTGTCCTTTCTGTCCCCGCTGTCCCCCGGGTGCTGTCCCCGTCCCGCTGCTGTCCCCGCTGTCCCCCGGGTGCTGTCCTTTCTGTCCCCGCTGTCCCCCGGGTGCTGTCCCCGTCCCGCTGCTGTCCCCGCTGTCCCCCGGGTGCTGTCCTTTCTGTCCCCGCTGTCCCCCGGGTGCTGTCCCCGTCCCGCTGCTGTCCCCGCTGTCCCCCGGGTGCGCTCTGGCGGCCGCAGGCTGCAGCGCCGGCACTATCCCGCCGCGCTCGGGCTCAGCAGGGAGCTGGAAAGCTGGGAAGGCCAGCTGAGGAGCAAGGCACGGGTAAAGGCCCAGGGCACAGGAAAATGGTGGGTTATTGGGAAATAAGGAAGCATTTATATGTCTCTGAGGCGGAAGGCAGCATTATTTCATTAGAATGTGGCTGAGCAGTGAGGAAGTGGTGGTGTTAGGGCATAGGGGTTTGTCCCGTGGCGATAATCTGAAGTAAGCCAAACTTGTATCAGATACGTGATGTGATATGTGGCATGTGGTATTTATTCCTGTACAAACCCACTATAATGTAACTTGGCAAACATCAGAGCAGGTAATCATTAGCACTTCATTATTATCTTCAGAGCTGGGTGCTTCTACAATCTGCGGTACTGACAGATGCCTCTTCTTCACAATAGAATTGCCAAAGGCATCAACATTCATATTTTAAATGTATAAACAGACATTTTATATCCTATCCTAGCGTGTGGTAATAGACTCCAGACTTCACATCTGAGTTCCCTAATCTGGACTGTGATCTTACATTATCTCCACAAATCAGAACGTATTGTGGAAAGAGACTGAAAGAGACCAGGAGGTGCTGACTTCTGTAAAGGAAGATTGTAATGGAATATTGAAAGACCAAGACTCAGCACAGCATGGATTATGAAACCCATCTTTCAAAGCAATCTGGGACAGAACTGGTGCTTAAAGTCTTTGCTCACATTTTAAGCACATATAGAATAATTAAATTATAATTGAGAATAATTTATGTTATCCAAAATTCCTTCTAATCACAGCAACATAAATATATACTAAGAGATTTTTGATTCATGCAATTACTGTGTTGAAGACTCATTACTGTCAAGCGCCTTTTTGTATTTTGCTCTTTGCTTCTGCCTGCATTTCAATGTAATCAGACTGTGTTTAGGCAGACAGTGATAAAGTATTTAGAGATATGATGGCAGGAAAGGCAGAAACAGAACATGTTTGGAAGGAATGTTCTGGGGTAATCCAATAATAGAGAGGCTGTAATTGTGTTAATTATCCCAAGTGGCGCAAATGTGTTGATAATAGAGAAGATTAAGGTAGTTTTCTTCACAGACAGGAGCAGTGTCTTCAATACTAAGTAATTTCATAGTGCTTCAAAGGCCAGCTAGGTTTTTGCTTTAGAGGCTCAATGAGGTTGGGGCGATTTATTTCATTTCAGATGTAACAACAAAGGGGAAGCCTTCAGGTGAGGACCCCATTTGGTGTATTGAGTGTTTGCTTAAAGAAGCTGGTTTCTTTGGAGTGTTTTACAATAGAAATTGTAACACACATCATGTATTTGATTGAGTGCCCATCTACTGAAGTGGTTCATAGAGAGTGTGACCAACAATTTGGCCAAGAAAGTGGTTGGATGCTTGGGCTCAGAGGGCAGTAGATAAAGGATCATACACTATCTAAGATGAGGATAACAAGTGGAGCACCACAGATGGTTATCTTAGGACCTCTCCTTTTAACATCTTTGTCAGTAAATGGAGGAAGTGACAGAATGGCCTCTTGTCAGGTTTTCAGGTGACATGAATTGGGATGACCACTTGATACTCGAGGGCAGGGCTGCCATTCAGAGAGACCTCATCACGCTGGAGGAATGGACTGACAGGCACCCCATGAAATTCAGTAAGTACAATTCCAAAGTCCTGTATCTGGATGGGAGTAACCCCTGCAATGATACAGGCTGGGGACTGACTGGTTGGGGAGAAGCCCTGGGGAAAAGGAGTGGGGAATCTTGGTGGGCAGGAGGCTGCCCAGGAGCCAGCAGTGTGTCCTGGCAGCAGGGCAGCTCAACAGTGTCCTGGGCTGTATGAACAGGAATGTGGCCAGGAGATTGAGGGAACTCATTGCCCCCCACTACTCACCCCTTGCTGAATTACATATTGAGAGAGCATCCGGTGTTGGTCTCTCATGCCACCCCCAAATACAGGACAGACATCAATAAATCTTAGCAAGTCTAGAGTGGGGCAAGCAATACGGTTGGAGTCTGGAGCAGTTGCCTTGGGAATACAGGCTGAGGGAATGGGACTTGCTCAGTCAGGACAAGAGAACCTTGGAGCAGCCCTTACAGTGTTTCCCAAGAGGTTGCCAAGAGCAAGGAGCTAGGCTCCTCACATTGCTGTGTAGTGGGAGCATGAGAGAAAACGGGCACAAGCTGAAACAAGGGAGGTTTAGACTGGTTATAAGGGAAAAATATCTTTTCCCCATATGGATGTCAGACATCGTACCAGGAGTGTAGTGGCACTCTGCAGAGTCCTTCCTTGGAGTCATTCGAAACCTGACTGCTAAAAAACAATTTTAAAAGGCAAAATAAGCCCCAAGTAAAATAATATAAAATCTTGATAACAGGGAGGAGTGGCAGAGTTGGAAACATGGAATCACATTTGTTCTCCACATGACAGGTCATGATAATGTTATCAAAATGGCAGAACTGAGTGTACCAGATTATTTGCATTACGAAGGGAACAATAAGATAAGTCAATACTTAATAGAGAAATTAAATGAATGGGTTTTTTTTTCACCCTAGGTTGTGCAGAACTTTGGTGAAATATACTGCCTGTTAGAAAAGATGAGTCACTGTCTGAAATACAAGTGTCAAATGAGTGAGTGCTGAAAGTTTGAACTATGTAAAACATGCCACAGGAGCCAGCTATTCTGTCCATCCCTTTTCACTGAATTTCTTCCTTTTACTTTGCCTCAGATATCATTAATTTGGAGATCTGGAAATAAGTTTGGGTTGAGGATACTAGAATGCCATGTTATTGTCATTTTTTATGCTATCAAATGAGTGTGCCTTACCTTTGACTAATAGATTAACATGTGAGCCCTGCATTTCTGATAGCATGTGAGCTCGAATGTTGGCTC
The DNA here is from genome assembly GCA_013397955.1 of Grantiella picta. Taxonomy (NCBI): domain Eukaryota; kingdom Metazoa; phylum Chordata; class Aves; order Passeriformes; family Meliphagidae; genus Grantiella; species Grantiella picta. Next base: position 720,529 of record VZRM01002588.1, on the reverse strand, counting down.
ATCAAAATGAGAATGGAGTATCGGAAAAGAAGTAATTGCAGATTCTCAGAAAGTACAGGTTTTTTTTTTTTTCTTCTCTTTCCTACTTTTTCTTCTTTAAGCAACACATCTGAAAGAATGTTCTTTGGCATCTCTTCTTTCCTGAAGGGCTTTAGGGGAGATCCCATGACATTTGCAAGAACCAGAGTCCAATAATTGAGTCACACACAAGAGAATGAAAATTATAATTAACTTTTATATAGCATATTTTATTAAAAAGGTACTTCGCAAATAATTGACAAGCACTGGTGAAATGTACAGTATCAACCAGAAACATTCTGAAAAAAACCAGACCAAATATACTGTGAGTAAATCCCTGTTCTTGGAGAGCTCCACATGGCATCATTGTGCTTTTCAAAGTGAAGACAGGATTTTGTTTTTTAAGATTATTCTTTGCACACTCTTTCTGCTTTAAATTAGAACAGCAAGGAATTGAGTCACCTTGGCTTTTGCTTGTCAAAATAATCAGGAATGATAGGTGAATTGGGATTGAGCCCAAATGTCAACAAAAGCATATTCGTATTTGGAAACAAAATGTAAAATCTAGTCTCCTGCTCTTCTCCCTGCTGGCCTTCCAACTTTTTCTTTTTCTTCTCATACTTCTGTTCTCACTGTACTTGTCAGTCTGGGCATTATTAAAATAGGGCTAGAAAAGCTCTCTTTTGCCCCCAGATGTGCTGTGATACCATCTTGATGGAATCTTCATTTTTGAGGTCTAACCTACAGAGATCAGTTGAAGTTGAGGTAAGCAAGTAAACTTTTGAGTACTTGACTTTTTTACTTAAACATTAATTTGGTGGTGAAAAGGAGGAGTCACTAGAGTTTCAGAGGTTTTGTTCTTTTCTTGTTTGATCTGTTTGAGACCTCTCAGTACTGCCCTTAGCTCAATATTCTTGCCTTTTATGCTAAAGGTGTAACACAAAACTGTCATTAACTGAATCTTCTTTATTTAATATTTTCCTTCTGAGGATTCAAAGGATGGGTAACGTAGTTCCAGGTTTGTGTGGATGAGAGGAACCTGAGGTATGTGCTGGGTTAGACGACTATGTGAATGGAAATCAGATTCTCTCAATGGAGATTGTGAAGCAGCTCTTCATTGAGAGGAGAAATTTGGTACCTGAACAGCACTATGGAAGCATTCAGCAGTGCAGGATAGTGTTTGAAGTCCCAGGAACTCCCTTATGTTCCCATGTTTGGTTTCACACTGCAGTAGTCAGCATCCATTGAAATGGCAGGAAAATTTAGGAAAAAGGAAAGCAAAAGCTGATTTTTTTTTTTTTAAATTTTCTGTGCAACAGAAGTTTCCTGGGAAAGGATAGTCCTGCAAGAAAAGAAGAGGAAAAAATCAGTGATTATCTATTTATCGTCTATCTATGGTGCAGATGTGGGAAACATATTGCAAAAGCATAAAATAATTTTGTATAACTGATTTTTGTACTCTCGACATGTATTTAATGGAAATTTACACTTGAGTGTGCTTATCAAACCAAAATTGTCCCTGACAAAGCATATCCTTGATAAAATGGAAGAAAATGCAACTTGACATGGGTTTTTGAACTCTGGGCTGAGAAGAGCTGTGTTCTACAGGAATAATCAGAGAGAAAGGGACCTGCAGAGTCTGCCAGGGTCTCAAGGGGAGGGTTAAATGTCTACATGGAACACCTAAGCAGAGAAGACATGGTTGGATGATGCACCAAGGTGGAAGGAGTAAGGTGTAACTGGCAGCAGAGAAGCAAGTTGTTGTGAAAGCAAGGACAGGACTATATTTATCTATGAGACAAGTTGTGAGGTAGGCAAATAATTAATATGTTTGTTTCACTGTGATTTTTCTGAGTAGAAGTTGGCTTTTGTGCCTTTTTTTGAAAGGTGTTGTGTAACCTTTTGAAGGAAAGTGAATTTGCCATAAGAAATACTAGGAGAGTCCAGTTTACACTAATACAAAGACACCTCTGTGTGACTATGGAGCAATTTTTCCCATTACTCCTCCTGAGAGACTGTTCCATCAAATGATTGATTTCTTATTTTTAATTTTGAAGGGGAAAAAACAGAATATGGATTCTGGAGCATTTTTGAAAATAGTATTTCAACTTAAAAAAAAAAAAGATGGCATGTTTTCTTTCTATGTCCATCTTTCTGTCATTTGAAACTCTTTTGGTGTGGTGAGACCCCGTCCAGCTCTATGGCCTTTTAAACATCTTTTCATCTCATTCAAATTGTACCTCTCTCATTTACCTGTTCATAATGCTCATAATCAAGATCTGAATCCTCCCAAAGATCCTTGAGGTAATAGTGTTTGGGGATTTTTTGGGGTCTGTCTATAACATTGACTTTCAAGTTGCTATTCTCAGATTTGAGTTAGTGAATAATAAAAAAAAGGTTTCCTTATGTCAGAATTAAGACGGTGTGATGAGTCTGGAACACATTCCCGTTGTCCAGCTGTTTTTATCATAGCTATGTGCTGTGCTGTCCATATTGATTAGAAGAGCTTGAAATCCCTCAGATTTGTCTCTGGGACCATTATTGTTGGCTTCTGTTGTGAAGTTCTTTCTGAATTATGGCATACACAGGGTCTTTTTAAATACACAATTAATCTGATTTTTAAGAAGTGCTCCTGTATGCTCTAAGATATTACCTTTTGTATTTTAAACTACTTTGTTTCTACCCAGCCTAGGTAGGAATGTTGTGATTTTCCCTGCTTATAAACACTATGGAAGTAGAAAGATGTCAGGTTCAGACAAGTGGGGACTGGGAGCAGACCACATATACTGAAGGACTTCACATATTGTAAGCAACAGATATGTTTAGGTTTGGTTGTTGATGGCTCTTTTGGGTTTGGTTTTGGTTAGATTATTTTTATTATTTCTTTTTCCCTTGGGGGCTGTTTTGGGTTTTCTTTGTTTGTTGGGATTTTTCTTGTTTGGTTTTGGGGTTTTTATTTTTAAGGAAGAGAGAGAGATCACTACTTAGTTAAATAAGTTTAATCTCTTTGGAAAGTTTTCCAGATACTGAGACTAAATTCTTCCTCACTTCTTCCTTTTTTGCTGCTTCACCCTTTCCTACCCATCTTCTCACTTGTGAGTCGGTCCAAATGCTGTGCTTACTTGCCTCATTGTAAACATGGAATGAAACAGATTTTAATGGAAAAATGGAATTTCTTTTCCATTTGAAGTTATGTAACCAGTGAGAAGATCACCCTAGATGAGATGCGTTGCTTTATTACTTTCAATGTGCATTGCACCCATTGACTCACCAGACACATATGAAAGGGGAAATTATAAAATGTTTTTAAATTGCCAAAACTAGATAGAAGTAAAAAAATGACATTTAGATTTTTCAAGTCCAGTTCTTTTGCTGAATAAATATTTACCATGCCTGTTTATAACATCATGTCAAATTAAACTAGCATTTATTTTGCCTGGATGAAAGCCACAAGTAGCCTGAATTAACCTTAAGAAAAATGTTGAGATTGCAAAAATACTGAGGTCAATATAGCAAACAGTTCTCTGAGTACTGCAAGTGCTGTTTTCGCAGTTTAAGTCCAGCTTTCTTGGATCAAACAGTGAAAAAGTCTCTCAGATCAGTTTTCAGTTTATAGAAAGTTTGATATTCATTATTTTATTTTCATGAAATATAAGTAATAAAATGCTAATCCCTTGCCCTTAGTGGTGGAAAAGACCTTGTAATAAACCTCAGAAGATTATTGTAGGGGGAGCCCGATAATATTTTTTTAATGCTAATTCTCGTTTTGCAGTGGGAGTGAATGATGTCATCCTGTCTCCTCCCACTGTGTAAACTAAGCTCGTGTCAAAGTGTTGCTGCCTCTTGTCACAGAGAGAACGGTTCACTTAAATGCAGCTGCAGCACTTTTGTGTGATACCTGTCAGAGCCATTCCCAGTGCAAGGTTGGGTTTGTGGCCATGATGTCAAGATTTGTCTGTCTTCTTTTCTGTGGATATATTGCACTAAACCTGGGAAATACTCAGAAATTGCCAAGAGGCAAGTAGCTATGACAACTTTCTGGGGGTTTGTTTGTTTTTCTGTTGTGGGGCTTTGGGGTTTTTAATGCCTGTGTTTTGCCGTGAAAATTTGCTTTCAGCATGTTAGGAATGATTTAAGACAATAGAAAAGATGAAAGAGGGTCAGTGGAAAGGGCAAAGTCCAGGTACAAGAGAGCAACCTTAAAGCTCTTTAATAAAAGAAGCTCAAAAGTTTTCTGGGTATCTCGTGACTCTAGTGAGAAGTACCATGAAACAAAGTTACTGAATTTAATGACTTTATGGTGATTCAGGCAGCAGTGTGCAGATCTGTGGTTTAATATCTTAAAGAAAATGTGACTTAGAAGCAGCCTGTGTTGCTGGTGGAAGATTTCAGTTCCATCTTTGAAAGAACTTGTATACTTTCCCTTTATATGCATCCTTAACAATTCAGTAGAAATTTACTGTAGGTCAGGTTGCATGCATTTTGAGGAGAGAAATATGATTGATTAAACTTTATACAAGAAGAAAAAACCCTCCAAATCTGTGTGAATGTTTGTTTGACTATTTCTTTCTCCCAGAGTCTGGAAGTACAGTAGATTTGCAAAGCTGGCAGCAATCTCTTCTCTTCCTTGGTAATATGACACACGTAACATTGGGATTTTACTAGTATTTTATTGCTTACTGCAGGAAGAAGAGTCATAGCATAAAATTAAAAGAATATTGCTCTATCTGGATGGTAAAATACTTCGTAGTGCCTTGGCATTAAAGCAGCAATTTCACAACTGTTTCTGTACTGCACGTATTGCTCTCACTTTGTAGAAGTGCTTGCCTGAGTCCACTTTGTGCTTTGTAATGCATTTTACATCTGCATTCTCCTGCAGCCATTGATATTTGAAGGAAGCTGTGATTTAGTTGTGAGAATGTTTATTAAGAAATAAGCACTTTGAGGGCTTCCTGGGAGATTCTGTTTCATAGAAGGGGAACCTAGAGGTATTTTGGGGAGCTGAGGTGATTTTTCCTCCCCCACCCCTCCTTAAGAGACTTCTTTCTTTTTTTCAAGCTTTCATTATTTTTCTTTCTTCCCTGTGATGATGCTCTTTTGAAAGTAGCTCTCTTTTAATCTCATCTTCTGGAGCCAGTGTGGAGTTTTCTGCATACAGCTAATAATGGGACAATATGTAGTCTGCAAGTAGCAGACAGATGCGCAGTTCAAGCCAAGCTAACTCTAAGACTATAGTTTCATCAAAAAAAGAACCTGAGAGAACTATGCTGACTAGAGAGGAATCTTGTATGTATTGCCTACATTGAGGGAAGGAACTTTTCCAGTGCTTGTCTTTTTAAAATTGTTTCACTGGACTTTCTGCTCACTACTGTAGAATAGCAGCTCTAAATTTATGCTAACTGTTAAATTCAGACAAAGCTTCTAATCCACTGCAAGATTAACTCTGGCATGCATTTTTTCTCTGTCCTAAAACAACATTGCAGAAGTGAAGTTTTGCTTGCCAAATGCATAAAGCTGCAGGTGGAAACTTCATTTCTTTTCAGTGAAATAGCTTTTTTAAGATTCTCCCGTTGCAGTGTGGAAATATCAGTCTAATTCTTTTGTTCGTAGCTGCCTCTCCAGTTACTATTTACAAAGAATTGCGTTGCAAAAGGAAGTGTACTAGTACTTCGCTGGAAATGTTCAAAGGAATGTCTTCTACAGCATTGTCCTGTTTGATAGGGAGTACAGACCTTTTTCATGAGCAAAGAGTATATGTGCATCCTAAAGTGTTAAAAACAGAGATATGTAGTGGTAATATTCTTTTAAGAGGGCTACTCTGCCTGGCTATGCAAGCTTAAATTCCTGTGCTCTTTAAGTCACAAAGTATGTAACTGAGGCTTCAGAGTCACTCTTGCTCTCTGGGGAGCACTGGAATGAAGTTCATAACTTGAAGTAGAACAATCTAGCCAAACTCGCTTTCTGGTGGTGCAGGTACTTGTGGCAACAGGTTATCAGAGTAAATCTTGCCCTTCTTACCAGCACTTTGCAATTGCAGTGCTTAAATCTTCTCTCCCAGAGGTGAAACACACTGACCCTATGTCTCATGGATTGGGATTTCCTTTTGGTGGTACAAGGTGGAAGGAACATCTTGCCTCCTGCAGCTGCAAAGGAACATTGCCAGTACAGTGACTTCCAGAGCTGTTTGAGAGACTGTGTGCAAATATGCTGGTCAAGAGGCTGGAACATAAATTGCTCCCTTTTCTCTGATATTTTTGTACTTTCACCTCCGCAAGGGTGTGTTTTACTAGGATGAAAAAAAATATTGATCTTCTCAAAAGAGCGTTCTTTATTAATTCTTTCTTTCATTAGTTTGACATAAAATATTAAGGCATTGTTGGTGAAATAAGTGAAGACAATAAAAAGGAAGGTTGGTGGGTACTGTGTTTTAGTATGAAGGCAGTGGGTTTTTTCCAATTATATTTGTGTTTCATCTGGGGGATCAGCCACTAAGAAAATTCTGGAGTCCATGCCTGTGGATAGTATGTGAGGGATCACGGAACAGCAGAGTGGGAGATGGTGGTACAGTTAGGGATGATCTTTCATCCAGTATTTGAGTCTCTGTCCCTTCAACTTTGTCTAGCTTCTAAAGTTTTCTTTTATTTAGAAATGTTCCACTTATTTTTGTCTCTTCCCTTATGCTGTTGTGTCAGTGCCATCCAACATATATAATACAGTTCAACACTGTTGTACTTTGTTGATGGGTGGAAACAGTTGCAATGTATAGGTGTCAGAGTTATAACTTGTCATACTCTCTAATTTTTATGGTTTTGCTAATAGAAAAGTTCCATTCTTAAAGAACACATTGTCCTCTCTCTAGACAGGAATTAAGTACAGACAAAAAGCCTTGTCTTTAGAGAACGAGTTGGTGAGCAGAGCATCCCAGATCTGAGACAGAGATGAGAAAGCAAAGGCACAGAATCCAGAATAAACAAGTTACAGGATATAATCCACAAGATTGTACTGCCTTGTAAACCATGTTTCATTGTCATCTTTCCAGTTGGAGCTGATAGGAGTGTTGAAGGCAACAGTTGTGGAACAAGTTCTTAGTGTTTGGTAAAAAAGCATTTCATGTTTTTGCTTTTGTCACTTGACTTTCCAGTTACAACACAGATGTGCGCGGAAATGTGCTTTTTTGTTACAATCTCTGTTTCTGATAGCTTTTTTCTATCTTCATGTTCTGTTTTAATTTAGAACTGAAAAGAATTTCAGGTTGGTCCCTTTGTATAAAATTGCAGTTTGAAGAAGTTATTTTTAAAAAAGTATGAATGTTTTTCTGGTTGGTTTTTAGGGGACTTTTTGACATGTTTCTGACCACTGTGGTTTCCCTACTATTTGAATTAGTCATCAGGTACAGTGGAATTCGGGTCCATCCTTGTTCTACTTTCCAGGATTCAGGCCTGTCCTCTTTGGCTGTCCAGGAAGGACTCAGCAAACCTTAATTCACCTTCTTTCTGGTTGCTGTCTTCTTAGGGAACAAGAATACAGACTTGACATTTCTTTGGGGACCATGTGAAATAGCCTCATTTACAGAGTCCTGTAGGGAAAACCAGATCCAAAACTTCCTTGTATCTACAGTTGTCAGCTGTGGGGATAAGAAGGAAAATAATAGTTTTACCCTGATGATTTGTTTCTTTGTTTGGAAGTACTGAATATGTTTGGTCTGATATTGTAGATAACTACTAGCTAATATTTGTACTTAAGAGAATTATAACTGACATCTCTTTGAGAGTGAACGCTGTATTTATAGTAGACTCCCAAACTTTGACATTTGTGGAAGGAATAGGCTAATTCTATTCATAGCTAGCTATGCTATGTTATGTAATGTGTCTTACCAAGCAGAGGATAAACTCAGCATGTGTTTTCATTTACTAGTGTCAAACAGTTAAAACAATGTAGAGTTATTTCAACGTATCACAGTTATTGCATTGCAACAGCCAAAACTTAAACTTTCATGTTGCCCTCTCCCCTCCTGCCAGAAGCATCTCTTTGGTTGCTGTAGGATGGCACGGCGAAACTTGTAAGACAGGGAAAAGTCTACTGAAAGTTGTGGGGTTTTGAACATGCAATGAAGCTTCCATATCAAAATATCACAAAAGGACTGAAATGACATGTGGTTTATATGTTACTCTCCCCATGGTTTACAAAACATCTTTCTGGGAACTATTTTTCAAAACGCACAATGCATTAACCTTTAAAAAACATTCTTATGAAGAAGGGCAAGTTTGAACTAAATTATTTAACTTCATTCTTTGTTGTGTCTGGAAAAATAAGTGCGAAATTAATTTGGGGTTTTGTGTGAAATGTTTTTCATATGTTTAATGGCGTATAAGTGCCAAGTCCAATGAGAAATTTAGAAGGGATCCTTTAACTGGTGTAACAGAGTGAGAAGGGTTTTCAGTCACTAGATATGTCATTGCAAATTTGGCTCATTCTTTACTGAAAATGAAAACAGCCCGTAAGAATGCAACCATTATAGCAGCTCATTTAATCAAAGTTATCTTATCATGCAGACAGTTGTGTCCTAGGCTTGCACATAAATACACCAAAACCCAGTACTGAGTGTCAGGCTTCTGAGTTCAGAGATAATCTGTAATACCAGAATTCCATTTTTATATTGGCACAGGCAGTGGTGCAACATTGCGATGATACATATGGGTGGGTTCTGCCAGAATTAAATTCCATTGCATGTGAACGCCTCCAAAATGATCTCACTGCTGGGTAATCTATATCACCTTCTTCTATATAACATTTTAATTTTCATGTTCCCAAGTGTCTCTTTTTGAACATTATTTTTCATCTGTCCTTCATATCATCTTTGGATCTAGCTGTTCCAGAAGAACAAGCTACATAATTCACTTGAGGGGAGAGCTATAGGCTAAATCCTGCTGCTGTTTTGGGGCCAGAACTACTGTGCATGGACAGTATAGTCTGTGCATCTGTTGACTGATGATACAGTGAATGGACAGTGGGTTTTAGGCTTCTTTGGAGTGTTTGGACTTACCAGGTGCACACTACACACTGCATGTGCAAACAAAAAAGCTCTGTCTGCTCCAGGGGGAAAAATAAAAATGGCTAGCAGTGACCTGCCATAGTCAGAATTGTTCATGCAGCTTCTAGTGGATTTATTTTCCTTGGGGAAATTCAAGTGCAGACTTGAAATTGTTTGTGAGCAAAATAAATTTGTTGCTGTGGAGCGTTCTTGACTGCTGCCTTTTACAAGAGATGATTGGAGTCCTACTCACTGGCATGGTGAATCTTGGTGAGAACAGAAGCAGGTATTCATGTTCTGGAAAGGTTGTAGCCTAAAATAGGTGCCATTAGCAAAAGAGCCCAGCCTGCAGTATCTTCCCAAGTGGAAAAGGGCAGCTGGAAACAGGCCAGATGCTGCTCAGACTTGCCAGACAGGCCTTAGTTCAAATGCTCTTAGTTAAAAATTGTTTTTACCACAACACAGGAAAACATCTACGTAATGCAACTTTGCTTTGTGAGATACGTATTTTTATTATTGTGCTGTGAGAATGGTGGTCATGAAGATGACTACTGGCAGCATCATGAATCAAAGCTTTGTGTGGGCAAGGCCTGGGCCAGCTTTTCCAGTACAGCCATCCCTCGAAACATAACAATCATGTGCCATTTTACTCTGGCTATATCAACTCTAAACCTTCCCACTCAAGCAAACCATTGTGCGTCATAGCAGATGAAGAAGTAACAGGACAAGTTTTGAACCACCAGGTGAATTCCTACTGTTCATGAAGTTGTGATTGTAGTTATGGTCACCAGAATTGAATGTTTTTGCACTCACTGTGCAACCAAAGTGGTGTCATTGAAGTGTGCAGATATCCAGGCAAGGCTCTGGGAGGTTGGCTGCAGTAAGAATATTAATACAGAGTCTTCACTGGTGCAGAGTTGCTGAATAAAATGCTGGTAGAGAGTTGAGGCACTAGCTATGGAGATTCTAGACCTAAAGGCACGGAGGTAGGGAATGCTTTTTTATGAGATGAAGACTACTTTTCTCCCATCCTGGAGAGGATTGTTTGCTGCACTTGTTCAGAGGTTGGTAGACAAAATATAAGCTGTGTTCTCTAAAATGCTTTAGAGTTGCTGCTGAGGTCCATCACTCTGCAATAATTTAATATTATTTAGGGCATATTCTGGAAGAAAAAAATGAGACAAATGAATCCACAATTTTTCTTAGGCAAATTGTAGTGGTGGCTCTTATATAAATCTTGTTTACCTTGAGCAAAGATGTCATCAGGCATCAGGGGTCCACATGAATAAATCCAGTTCAGTAAAACCCAGCTTAATGAAGTGCCTAAACCTCTGCATATGATTTGATTTTTGTTTATTTTCTGTGTGTTTGTGGTGTGCTAACACTAGAGCGTCACTGTATGTAGTTAATAAGAAATTGTAATGCTATACTCTTTCTCAAGCTGAAGAGTTGATGGCAAAATGGATTCTTGAAGTATGATGGAATTTTTTTGTAGGGCTATTTTGGCATTTTTATATAGTTTTAAGGTTTTGCATTATTCTTGAAATCTGCTCAGGAAAATCACAATTCAATAAAGTGGGGAAAGATTCTTTCCAATCACCTGCATTTGTGGCATTAGTTTATGAACCTATAAATGGCCACAGAGTGTTTGATATGAGTTTACATAATTAATACTTTGGGAATCTGGCCAATTTTAAAGGACTGAGAGTGTGTGTGGGATAACAATATTTTTAAACTCACATTTGGAAAAGACTTTGCTCCTTTTGTCAGCTGCTTGCAATATCTGCTTTATATTAATTATTCAGTTTAATTTTTCTTTCTGTGATGTGAAATTCTGTAGTAATTTTAGAACACACAAAATTGTGGTTGATTCATAAATACAAATATGTAAGCTTGAAATGTCCCAGAAGATTGTTTTCTGACTTCGAAGTTAAAACATTTTCTGGCAGTTTAGATTTCCTCCTAACCACAGTTCAAGCCTATACATGAACAAGAAAAATGCACACTGAGAAAATTACAAGACTTTCACACCTTATCGCTTATCACTTTTCTTTTGAAATCTCAGTGTGTCTGTACAACATGCACAAACATAAGCTGAAAATAAAGGCATGGGCGCAATAGTCTGAAAGTTGTTAAGAAATTGAGCTTTGGGATACAAATAATAGGAAGAAAACTCTACTGTCTGACCTGAGCATTTTGGCAGAGTTCCATTATGTGGCTCACACAAACACTGAAGTAGTTGGATTAAATGGCAGGGCAGAGTTTTTATTTATAGCACAGTGTGCAGCGTGTTTCACGGCTTGGGAAATGGCTGCAGTCAGGCTTAAGAGCCATGAATTCTCTTATTCTGATGAAGAGCTCACAAAGGAAGGTCTCCTTCCTTTGTCATAAAGCTTATTAACAGCTATTTACTGTGTGAGCATGACTATGAAATTGCTCTGCAGTGGCAGCTGGTTACTTCCTACCTTACAGATGAGCACCAGCTTTTAGCTATTGTCTGACAAGCACCAATATTGCATCTCTTCAGCGTTCCTTCCTGCTCTTTGGCTTAGTTATGAGGAATACAGAAACTGGTAATTCTAATAAAAATGTCTCTTTGCTTGTGTTGGTTATTTAGGGCTCTTTAGAAGTTGATACATCTGATGTCACTCGGTATTATGGAGTACGAGTTATGTCCTTTGTTAAGTCTGTATAAACATAAATAAGATTATTTTTCAAAAGATTAAAATACTAATTTTGCAATTATTTTTAGCTGAAGAATTTCTTTCAAATTTTTGGCAGACTTGGGGGGTGTTTTGCTCTAATGGAAAAGCTATACTTGCACAGAAGTAGGCAAGTCATGAGTGTAATTTCACTTAGAACACTGAGGTATACACTGAGGTATGCACATGCACACGCAAAGGCAGTGTGAGATCTTGCTGATTTTTGGTAAATGTTTCGCATCAAAAATTATTTGTTTTAATCTTTCACACTTTTATCAATCCCTGTACTCTCACAATTTTAGTAAGGTGGTCAAATAGCAGTTGATAAAAGCATTAGTATGTTGTTAATGTACAGCCATGAATTCTTAGAAAGCAGTTTCTCAGTAATGTAACAGATGTTTATTGTGTTCCCTTTCCACTCAGAAATACTTACAGAAATTAGCAAGGGACATCATATGATAGTGTATTTATTTGAAGGCAATGTGAGGTTGCTCACAGAATTAGGATGTAGAAAAATTACAGATGTAGAAAAATTACAGGTACTGCACGACATATAGGGAATAGATAATCTCATTTATGCCCAGTTGAAACTTCAGGCATTGGGAATATTTTTTTCCATGACCTTCCCATTCTAAATTTTTTCCATTAATTTGTTTTTGTAGTATTAAAACACTTGTCAGTTGTCAAAAAAAAAAAAAAAAAAAAAAAAACTGACACCATCTCATTTTAAAACTCCGAAGTCATGAAGCATTATTTGTGTGCCTAATACTTTCTTAAGTCAGAGAGCATTCTTTGGGAATTAATGTAATCTACTGCACACTGGGTTACAGGATCAGTAATGTGAGAGACATAGCTTCCTACATACCATAAATTCTCCATGAGCATTTGGATACATGCCTGAGAGAACTACAAGTAAAAGTGCAAAGTCAGGCATACAAAGATTGCTTAGCTGATGGTTTTGTGCATAGATGCCCCTATCCCACCCTACCATTTTCATAAGCCTTCCTTTTGTGTAGCTGATGGTATTTCGTATTGGCGTTTTTCTTTCAGTGGAACACTGGCTGGAGAATTTATTTTTTAAAAAAAAGCAAATATAGGAAGATAGGTTAGAAACAGAGATTACTTCCTGCAGGTTTCTTTCATCTCTGTAGATAACAGGCAACATGGTGAAAATAGAGCAGGTGATGTAACAAATAAAGAATTTGGAAATATAGTCAGAGACCATAAACTCTATGCTATATCCTGGGTAGGAGGGAAATATGTGGGAGAAAAGATGAAACACCTTCAGTAGCAAAAATAAGTATTTGTCTCACCCTAGTACTCACTCAATTATAGACATAGCTTTTATTTTACATGTATACTTACTAGGCTTGATGTCCATTATTTTTTGTCATCCATTGATTTAGAACCATTTACTGCATATTTTAGTTTTCTTAAGACAAGCTAACAATGCCTCTGCTTCACAATGTGTTCATAGTGCTGAAAAATAGTTTCTGTCAAATTTAGGAATTCAATAATACATTCTAAGCTTATGAACAATTTATTAGCACTTTTTAAAATTAAAGATGTACTGGAAAATTGCTGCTTCTTTCCCCAGATATGTTTGAACTGTAGAATGTTTCCTTTGATCTCTGCAAACTCAGAATGTGGAACAATATAGAGGAAGATAAAAAGGATCACCTCTGATTTTTCTTAATCTGTTAGGGTTTTTGTTGGGTTTTTTTCATAGTAGTAGTAAGAAGCCAGGTCATCAGTCTTGAGATCTGTCTCATCTAATGGTGCAAGATGAGATACATTTTCCAGCTGGAAAAACTATGTGCAGTTGGAATCAATCCTTATAGGACTGGGCTGTATCCAGCAAGTGTCATAGACATGTGTGAGAACGTTCAGTTTGGAGGCCAGAACATTAGTGAAACCACTTTATTTTGACTGCTCTTTTAGAAACATAGGGCACTTTTTAAAAATTTACATTTTGTTTGTTTGTTTTTGTCTACAGCTTTCTAAGCTGAAGGGAAGTAACTGTCTATAGGTTTTTTTGACAGACATGACTGCATTGACAAGCCCAAATCATAGTTTTTTAAAGCACAATGGAATATTTCAGTTCTGCTTGTGTTAACTGACAAAGTTTTCTTACTCCATCTGAGTTTAACATTTGATATACACCGCCACCTAAGAATTCTTATGTGTGCTTCAGATATTTAATTGCTTTATCATCTGTCTGCCTCTAAAAAGTGGGGAATTTATTCCAAAGTTAACACAGAATATTGCAAGCATCTTTGCCAAGTGCCCATTCAGAGCTATTAATCCTTGCACTATTTGAAGTCCTGTATGTCTTGGGTGTTATTTTGAACAGAGAACTCAGATATTTTTTGTGATCATATGATGGTTGCAATGCTGCAAGTGGAAAACCATTGAGACTTCAGAGAAAGGATAATCCCATTCCATTTCCATCTTTTAATGCATATTATTTTAAAGATTCCTGTTTCAGCTATACCCAGCATAATGGGGGCTTATAAATAGAATTTCACCTGTTTTAGAATGGGCATCTCAATCTAGTTTATTTTCCCTCAATTTCAAAGCAGGTCATTATGGACAACTCACCTGCTCCTATTCATGCAACCCAAGTCTTTCTGAGTGTACACAAAGCACAAAACATTCTCCCGCACTGAAATGAGTATAGGAATTACACTATATACTGCTCAAGAACCAGAAAGACTATCAAAGGGAACTTTGGACTTTTAACCTCTGACTGCTGTTCTCTGAGCCCAGTTTTCCAACCACCCTATAATGTAGGCATCCAGTCTGACTGGTAGGGTACCTGTGGAAATTGTGCCAAATTTCACCCCTTTCCCATCGTATGCAAAGCCAGTAATAACATTACAGAAGGCAGCAGGGTTTGCCAGACAGCGTGGTCTTGGTAAATTTGCTCTGGCTGCTATGAATCAATTTCTTGTTTGTCATGTGCAGAAGTGTGACTGCTCCTGGTGGCTGAGATAAGGAAGAACAGCTTGCAGTTTTCTGGATGCTCTATCTTGCCTTTACTCAAGCAATTGCACTGAGATATTATTTTGTTCTCACACAACAAATTAATCTTGCTTCTCCGTGGCAGTTCTCTTATGCTTATCTGTATACTAAGAGATTGTGCCTTATTGGATTTTCAATTTATTTGTGTTAGATATGCAAAGTAGGATTTTGGAATTCACACATAGCGCTAAGGGGGGCAGCCTTCCTTGAGGCGTTATGGTGCACACTTAGAGATGCAGAAGAAAAGTGGTAACCTTCGAGTGGAAAAATAGGAAAAATTTTACAAGAAAGCATAGGGCTGAAACGGACTTCCTGAACTCATTTTGACCACCTTGTTCTTATTCCTGAGACAGTTTGTTCCAGAGTGTATCAGTTTTCCAGATATATCTTCCTTGCTATGTTTGTCACTTCTCCTCACAGATATAGAGCAGAACTTATTCATGCTGCTTTTCCTCAGGGATTTGTTTATTTGCCATGTACATTTGGATACTGTCTTCTTATCTATCTATGTACTTTTTCTCTAAGCTTGATGACTCCTTTTTATTCAGGCTTCTTTCCTGGGTAACCTGCTCTGTACCTCTAGTCATTGACTTTGCTTTCTTCCTGGCTTTTATTAAGCTTGTCTGTTTTGCATTGCTCTATGTATTTATCTACTAGTGATAAGAGATCTTTTTAGAAGTGAGAACTACTGCATAAAAAGACTGGGATGCAGGTCTTCAGTTTTAAAATAGAGAAGGGAGCAATTTTAAAACATATCTAGACATGTCGGTGATTCTAAGACTTATAGATTACTTCACAACTAAAGTGTTTTAAATACATGCTGGTTTCAAATTTATTCTGTTAGTATAGCTTGTAAATCCTCCTAGCTGTCCAAATTCTACTATCTCTAAGCATTTTTGTCCTTATAAAGTAACCATGAGCTGAATCAGAAGAGGTAAAACGAAGTTAGTTTTAAAATCATCTAAGCCAATGTTACAGAATACTGAGCTAAATACTTGTTCTTTCAACTACTTGGATTATGGCAGATAAGGTAATACTTATCACAGAAAAGGATTTTCCTATATGACTACCTATTTTGTTCTATTAACATGGATAAGCATGCAAATTTCAATTTATTACTCCTGTTTTTTTTTTTAATCTTAATTTGAAGCTGCCTTATTCTTATAAAGTAGAATTTATACTTTCTTGCCATCAGTTATTTTGATATTCTTCTTTTGAGTGATTCCCCCCAAAGTGTTTTAAAAGATCCCCAGATGAGTAGTCCCACAGTGAAAAAAAACGTTATGTATAATGATGTAATAAGTGGTGATCACATGTAAGGAACAGACTCCAAATTGACTGTAAGAAATGAGTCCCTCACTACAATCTGGGTACTCAGTAACCCATGTAGCAGATTATCTGTGCAACGAGTAATAAATACTAACATCCTGGATTGTAAAGGGCAGTGTCTTCACTCTTCTCACAGAAGCAAAGGTGACTGCAGTTCCAGGTACTGTTTTTCATTATGCCTTTGATTTTCAGTTCTTCAGAAATGCACTGATACTTGTAAATGGAAAGAGGTTTAAGGGAGTGGTGCCTGCCCTGAGTAGGGAATGGCAGTGATAATGCACTGCCTGCTCAGGAACATAGTTATAAGAAACTTCTTGCATTAAGGTCTGTGGTCTTTAACACCAATCACTTCAATGTATTTATAGTTAATGGGCAGAGCCAGACCAAGAGCATTTGAATTCTTCACCTGCTCACATTCTTAGTATTTTGTTGAGCTTTTCCTATCAAGGAGCTGTTGTCAAAGAAAGTCCATGTTTTGATTCAGCTGATCAGCTCTAACATATGTCCACCTTATATGCGGCCATGTTCAAAGACCACATTTCTCTTCCAGTGTTTGCATTGGCTGGTGCTCTTTAAAGGCTAAAAAAAAGAGAACTAGACCTAGAAAATTTGGGAGACTCTTCTTGCTCCCCATGGTCTTCTGCTTGCCTTTATTGAATATATTTACACAGAATCTGTAAGGTTCTTTGGCCAGGACACAGTTTTCCTCGTAGCCCAGCCAGGGTGGAGTTGCCTTGGACTTGTTTCCTTGGACAGGAGGATGAGCCAGGATTGGAACGACAGCTCTTCTGGGCAAGATGCAGTCACTGTCTCATCAGCTCTGTCCAGGTGAAATTAAATCCAGAAAAATACATGCCTGGCCAGTCTGGAAAAAAAACCAACAAACAAGGAGCTTTGAGAGTAATGCCAGGTGAATAAGGCCCTGGAGAACTTAAAGACATCAGATCCAAACTAAGCTTTACCCTACTGCAAATAAGTGATCCATAATCTAAATTGAAATAAGGGTTTCAGGTTATTAACAAGGAGGGTTTTTGCTTGTCCTTTTAAATTTGTGTGCTGTTAATTTTCAAAGTGACATCTATCAAAAAGGATTCAACTTGAAGGAGATTCAGAGGACATTAGGCATTGAAAATAATGGATAGGCTTGGTTTTGTCCCTATCCTTCAAAAATGTTGAATTATTCAATGTTGAATTTTATTTAAACAAAATTTTTACTGTCAAACACCAAACCAAGTTTACTAACTGGACACATAAAGGAGCTGAATTTTCTAAGGTTTAAAATAAAGATTCAACAATATCTCACAAGGGGAGCCAGGCTCAGGTTGTTTCTAGTAATTCCAAAGAATTTTTCAGATGTTTAATTCCTGTTCCCTTTTCGATCAGAGCTGCAGGCTTGGTTATTTTCAAACAACAGTTTTCTTTCTTGTTTTCAGTTTTGCTTCCTGTTTTAACAAATAATGGAAAATTACCTGAAGAATGAAAGCTGGAATTGGGAGTTGGACCACTGAAGTGGCATCCCAAATTTAAATCCAGATTGTTTTCAGCTTGGCACCCTAAAAATAAGGACAGCTACTCTACTAAGTCAAATAAATTAAAAAATTTAAACCAGCATGTTTAAAGAGCCTTGCGAGGGAGATAGTGATAAAGATGGAAGTGGAACTTCAATGAAGTTCTTGAATGACCTGGAAACAGGTGAAACCGATGGCAGTATATGAACAACAAATTTCCTTTGTACAAAGATTTATGTAGCTACGTAGAAGCTCGAATTGCTGATAACTACATCTTTACCTCTGCAATGACCTATCTGGTCCTAAAATACTAATGAGTACAGCTTATTAACTCAGTTCTAAATTCTAGTGATCACTAAAGAGGAATTGGCAAAAGAAGTTTTGAAACCTGTGTGGTTCTGTAATACAAATGCTCTAAAATTTTTCTTTGAAAAGTATCTATTTAGTTTATATCAGTTCTAATAATAAAGTATTTAGTTTATTTTATGTCAGCACATTTATTATTAATGTTAATAAAACTAAATATCCATAGCAACTGGAGAAAAAGGTGTCAGTAACCTTGAAAGAATGCTGTGAGAAATGGCACAGGAAGGGATGGGGCTGACCCTGGCCCCTCACAGTGCATCTCTTCCTAGGGAGTCACTGCCTTCAGCTAAACACCAGTACTGAGCAGTTTCCCTACTCCATATTTTAGTCACTTGTTCGCCTTCAGTAGTAAACTTTTCTTATTATTTAAATTACTAAAATGGCCCTAGATATGAAAGAAGTACAGTAGGGAATTACAGTTTATGCTGTTTTATTTGCTATGTGTATTCTGTTAAGAATGTTGATAGACCTAAGAATAGTTGTCCTCTTTGAAATGAAAGGAGTTTGAAGGTGTGAGTTGAGAGCTCATGAGTTAGGTTTTTGTAGATATGTTTGTGTTTTACAAAGTTAACTGCTGCATGTTGACAGCCTATTCTTCTGAAGCAATGTTAGACTTGTGTAGGCATAATAATACTTTGATAAAAATTAATTGGGGAACTTCATTTGCAAATGACAAAATTATATGCAAGGCTGTTAGCTCACCCTCCCCTAATAAGGTGTTCTTTGTTGCCCTCTTTATATGGCACCTACTTTCATCATTCAGAGTATTTGTTAATGTGAATTTCATGTCTAGGAGTCTTAGAGCTTTATGCAATCTGTCATGAGAAAGGATCAAACATTGTCTTCAGCTATCTGACTGGAGGATACAACGATTTTCTGCAGAAGTGCACAGTAATTTGGCAAGAGGCACTCAGCACAAACTGGAATGTGGGAAATTCCAGTTAGACATTAGGACCTTTTTTTTTTGACGGAAGTATGCTAAACACTGAAACAGGTTACCCCAGAGATGTTATGGAATCTAAGTCATTGGAGGTGTTCAAGACAGCTAGATATGGCCCTGAGCAACCTGAGTAGGTAGTTGAACTAGATGACTTACAGAAGTTCCTTCCCCCCTAAATTATTCCTTGATTCTGTGGTTGTGGCTGTTTTAGAAGTGTGTCTTGTTTATTCTACTACATAGAAACAGAACTATTTTTAAATGTTTCCCATTTTAAGCTATATTTGGTTTGCAGCCAAACAACCAATATTTCTCCATGTTTGGGAGCCAAAATAAATACAAAAATATAAAAAAGCAGAAAGTAAAAGTTTCACAGTGTTAGATTATCATTGAAAACTTGCCTGGTGGTACTATGACACCAGATTTGGAAAATCAAAGCACTGCTGCGAATGATTTGATTAAGTGAGGTGGTGCTTACAAATAGATGGTGCTAATATATTTTCATAAGGCACACTTCATTTGTCTAGCACTCTGGGAGGCAGTGCTGGGTCTTGCCTTCATGCCCCCTAAAATCTTTGAAATGGTGGAAAACAAACAGTTGCAATGTAAGGCGAAAGGAATTCTGCCAACAAAGCCAAATTTGCTGTAATACAGTACAGCTGTATTCACCCTCTAGTTTTGTAGGGCAGAGTTCAAGGACTTTCACTTTATGCATAAAAAAAATAGGACTGTATTTAATCACAAGAGACTGTGCATACTTAAAACAAGCAGTAGACTCATGGTATGAAGTGAAAGTAACATCTAAACTTTTAAAAGTTTTAGTATTTGTTTGCTTTTGTCTCCCATTGCCTATACATTCCAAATAGTCAAACTGTGGTGCGTCCAGCTGGATTCTTCAGGCTGTTGGTAGCTATTTTCTTCTTTCTGAAGAGTTAGGGGTGGCTGGTTCCCTTATGATTCACCTGATTCCTCAAGCTGTTTTTCATTCTCTCCCAGTATGGGCAGAGCCCTTTCCTTGGAGTGACTCTAACACTGCAAGTGCTCTGATGCACTTAACGTAGTGCTTTTGCTTCAGATGTGCTTTGCACAGTTTC
Organism: Grantiella picta; assembly: GCA_013397955.1. Classification (NCBI taxonomy): domain Eukaryota; kingdom Metazoa; phylum Chordata; class Aves; order Passeriformes; family Meliphagidae; genus Grantiella; species Grantiella picta. The sequence continues at coordinate 700,520 of VZRM01002588.1, read as the reverse complement.
TCCTGCTGATCTTGGCCATCAACTGGCTTTTGTTGAAGAGAATACTTGCAGATCCGTGTGGAATTGCTGTTGGCAAGCATGGAGGGAAAGACTGTGTTTCAGAGGCAGCTATATATCTCAGAATCTTCCATTTGGAAATAGCCTCAATGTAAAAGAATTACGCTACAAATGCAAATACTTAAGACCAAAGTTTCACTAACAAATGCCAAAAACTGACACAAATGAATGGAATTAGAGGGTATCTAGTTTATAATTTGACTCTTTCATCAAGGAAATGCAGGAAAAAAAGGTCTCCTGAAATCCTAATACAACAAAATTATTTTCTCAAGATCAAATAGATTCTTATCACAGTATCATAAGAGTCAAGGTCCTGTGACTTCCCTTTGTCCATTCAATCATATTTAATGAATGTTTATCTGAGTGGTGAATAAAAGAGACATATTACTCAGAATGAGAATACTTTTCTGGTTAGTTGTTCGAAACACTGTGAGATCAACATGAATGAAATCTATTTTGCTAATGTGCTCCTGGGGATAGTCCCCATTTACTAAGCTGCTTTACATGAAGTCTTTGCTATCTGAAATGCTCCAGGCTGGCCCTCTCTTGACTAGATTGGCAATGTCTGTACAGCACGTAGGATTAAGCTGTCCTTGTCCTTGGTTGCTCCACTTCTGTTCATACAGTTCCAGAAACTGGTCCTTTATTGTTTTACCAGTTAATACTCATCCCTCATTTTCAGAGATTCTGGAATACGCGCAGCCCATGAATAGGAATGTGGTTTAGTCATATGAAGTGTGGCATCTGTGTTGTTGCTTTAGCGGTTATTTTCCCTGAAAAACATGCAGCTAAGTTAAAGTGAAGAAAAAGATTTTTCTGCGTGCTATTTGCTGCTCTCTGGGTCAGGCTTTTCTTTCAGGAGCAAGGGGAAAAGAGTGCTCTTGTTGAGATCCACTGGGTCCTCCCAGCCAGGGGGACTTCTGCTATGGGGAGGGAAGGAATGGTAAGCAAGGAGATTACAGAAGGGGTAGTAGACAGTTGAGAACATGGAGCAGACCCTGTAGTTACATCTCTGAGGAGGAAAATAAATATTATCTCTGTCCTTTTTTGCATGCAGGGGGAGAGATAGTGACAAAGGCTGAGGAAAAGGCTGAAGTACTAAGGCCTTCTTTTGCCTCACGTCTTCATGGTAAGACCAGCTGTTCTTGAGGACAACTGGACTACCCAATCCCCTACGCAGGAATTCAGGAATAGGGAGCAGAATGAAGCCCCTGTAATCCAAGGGGAAATGGTCTGTGACATGTTACACCTTATATACACACAGGGCTAGATGGTCTCTACCTGACGGTACTGAGGGAGCTGGCAGGGACACTCACTGAGCCACTTTCAATCCCTTATCAGCAGTCCTGGCTAACTGGAGAGGTCCCAGTTATCCAGATGTTAGCAAATATGATACCCACCTACAAGGAGGGCTGGTAGGAAGATCCGGGGAACCACAGGGATGTCTGTTTGACCTCCTGCGCCAGGGTGGCCATGGAACAGATTATCCTGAGTGCCATCGTGCAGCATGTACAGGAATGCAGGGGTTTAGGCCCAGTGGACAGTGCTTTAGGAAAGACAAGCCCTGCATGCCTAACCTGGTCTCCTCCTATGACAAAGTGACTCACTGGATGAGGGAAAGGCTGTGGATGTCATGTACCTTCAACAAGGCCAAATGCTGGATCCTGCACCTGGGTCTTGACAACCCGAAGCTGCCTGGTGAAGAAGGTCCTGGGTGTGCTGGTCACCAGCAGCTGCATATGAGCCAGGGTGTGCCCAGGTGGGCAAGAAGGCCAATGGCATCCTGGCCTGGGTCAGGAATAGTGTGGCCAGCAGGGTCAGAGATCACTCCCCTGTACTAATCACTGGTGAGGCTGCACCTTGAATCCTGGGTTCAGTTTTGGGCCCCTCAGGACAAGAAAGATGTTGAGGAGCTGAAGCATATCCAGGGAAGGCCACAGCACTGGTGAAGGGTCTGGAGCAGAAATCTTATGAGGGGGAGCTGAGGGAGCTGGAAAAAAGGAGGTTTGGGAGTGACCTTCTCTCTCTCTCTACAACTGCCTGAAAGGAGGATGTAGTCAGCCTTTTCTCCCAAATAACAAGTTTTGGGACAAGGGCAAATGGCCTCAAGTTGTGCCAGGGAAGGTTTAAATTGCATATTAGGAAAAATAACTTCACCAAAAGGGTCAAGAAGCATTGGAACAGATTGCTTAGGGTTGAGTCCCCATCCCTGGTGGTATTTAAAAGGTGTGTAGATGTGGCTCTTGGGAACCTGGTTTAGTTGTGTATTTGACAGTTTATCATTGAACTTAATGATCTTGGTGGTCTTTTCCAACCTAAAGAATTTTTTCCTAATGTTTTTTCCTGAATTCTACAGGGACTCTGCAGTACTTTTTGCCATCCAGGCCATCACTGTGCTTAAAAGTAAATTAGAGGAAAAGGACCTGCCCTGTCAAGACAGGGTGGTGAAGATAAGGATTAATTTTTTTAACATTTCATCTCCTTTTCTTCTTTCCAGCCTTATTCTCTCTTTTTAAAAATACATTATTCATGTTTATTTTCTGCTGGAACTGGCTTTGATTTTAAAAGCTCTCATGGTGGTTTTAATATTCTAGATGTAAAGGAGAGGTCTAAAGGGTCTTATCCCAAAGCTACTACTGTTTTGGGATCCCATTTAGATTTTCTCATTGTAGAAACGTCACTGAGATTTTTAAGCCTTTAATAAAATCAAGACTCTTTGTCACTCTAATGGACTGCTTATGACTAAACAATGGTGTCTATCTAACTGAAATCAGACCCACTTGAATTTAATCTTGAATTAGAATTAAGTCTTCAAATTGATGTATATATAACTGAGAGATATGCAGATACAATTGTGAGGGGGAAAAAGATTGAAATTTTTGTAAATTTAAAATTAAATAGATCTTCACTTTTTTATTTTTTTCTTTTTTTGTAAATTCAGTTTTGACACTGATTAAGAAATTTATTATGGAAAAAAAATGCCATAATTTGAATTAAGTACTGCAAGTCTTACTTTATTCTTAAACATGAATACTCAATAGAGACCAGGAGACATAATTTCATTAATTCTCAACTCTTTAAAGTCAGGGTTTTGCAGAATCCAAAATTTTAACAGAATTAGGTCACTGTCAATCAGAGGTAATAATCTGAAACTTTGTTGCCACTTTTTACTAGATGTCTTTAAGAAGCTCATTGGAAGTATTTGAAGTCTGTTGGATTTTCTTCCTGGTTTGTGCTATCTGGAGCCCTGTCAATATTCGGAGTTGCACACCCGCAGCAGACTTGTGTACTGAAAATAAACTGAGTTAGGATGTCACAGAGATTAGGAAGCAACTGCCGCCCTTTTCCGGTTGAAGGTATTGCACTGCTGAAAATTCCAGAGAACTGAGCTTTCTAGAAGCCTTGCAGTCTTCTGGAACCTGGCAGAGTTGCCTTTGGAAAATTGTGACAGTTTCCTGGCTGAATGATTTTTCTTGATCAGCCTTTAGATAAAGGAAGGGAGGCAGATGTTTTCCATCAGTTTTACTTGTATGCTTTTTCTATAAAGGGAAGAGGCATAAAGTGTTTGGCATAAGGCTTTACATTCTGTGTAGAGACAATTGCAGATGCTCAAATCATCTACTAAAACAAAGTGAGGGTTTTGGTCTCTTGGCAACTCTAATCATTAGAATTTCTCTTAAAAAAAGCAGGGTATGTTGGGGTGATACCAGAGAATCAGTATGTACTTCCCTAGAGAAACTTTGTATATCAGTCTGCAATTACTGAGAGAGAAAGAGAAGAAAAAAATGGGAGTTGATTGAGAGAGAGAGAAAGAAAGAAAGGTTTAATATCATTCTACCCTATTATTCAATGACGTATTACATATCTCATTTATCTCATTGTTTTTCTTCAGGATTAACTCCTGAAGTAAAAGCATTGTCTGCAAAGTTTTGGTTTTTGTCTGGTAAGGTAATTTCAGCCCTCATGATTGGACAGATGCCTGAAAATCTGTTGGGGATAAAAATTTATATTTTGAGAATGAGAGGAGAAATAATAACCCAAAATGTACTAGTCCAGTGCTGGTGTTGTAAGTTTGGGGAAAAGCCGGCAATTCAACAGTTCTGAAAATATGATAGGCCTAACAGTGACAAGGGAACATTAAAATTGTACATACCAAGGAAGGAAGAGGGAAAAACCAATCCTTTCTTACCCACCAAGAAGTAGCTGAAACACCAACTTGTACACTAAAAAGTTAGTTATTCTGTTGTGAAGTCATTCTCTATTGCTACATGTTAAATTTTTGCAGATGGATATACAAGCTGTTTCTTACTTTATGTGCTGTTCCCCTGGAAAGCATAAAAATGAATGTTTAAAAAGAGTTTCTTCGTAGTTTTGAGTAAAGTATTTATGTTAGTTAGGTGTCCTGGTGTAATTCCAAACACGAAATTACATTTCCAGCCCAACATGCGGGAAAAAAATTGTAGAAGTTTTATTTTAATCTGGTTACTGTTTATCCTCTACCATATTTTTTCAGTGTGATTAACTGATTATCCTTATTTTAAAACTTCATATTTTCTACTAATGAGCAAAAAAAAAAATTCTAACAAAAAACTTGTACATTTTTCTCCTATGGGTCCTATATATGGCTAACTTTCATTTAAAGGAAAAAAAACTTGCATTTTTTCCACTTACTTCATGCATGGTTTTACTACTGCAATTGTAGATGTTAAAGCAAATGATAATGCTAAACTAGTGGAAAAACAGTTCATGTTGGCAACCACTATTTTACATGACTGTTAGTTCACTTTTTTTAATCCACTGGGTTTCCAGGAGACATCACCTATGAGAAATTTTTCAGTTGTTTACTACAAGCAATTTCAACAGCCCTATATTGTTATATTGTCATATTCCATTACTGAATATATGATTGCAAGAAAATGCATTCTGATCTCCTCTTTTTCGCTCTTTCCCCAGTGAAAAGGCAGAGTCTAAAGGTTCAGATCAATGCAACAGATGACACCGTTTGCATGAGGTATCTTCGACCAAGTCAAAACACCAAACTACAAGGTTTTGTCCTGGGTTATGGAAGCACCTTCTTTTCTAATCAGTACATTCCTTTACCTTCCGAAGGAAAAAACTATGTAACAGAACTTGGTAAGACATTTTTGCTTTGCATGCTGTTGTTATGAATTATGGGAAGATATTGAGGACATATGAACATTTTGTTTGCCTCATTTTTTGTTTTGTTGGGTTGTTGCTCAGGGTTTCTTTGTGTTTGTTTAAGGATGCTGTCAAGAATTTCAATTGAAAGTGGAATTAGGAGATTGTTCCAGGAGAACAACTCATTCTTGTTGTTTGGAAAAGTTTGCTTACTGGTATTTGTTTTGGGGATTTTCATTTTACTGAGAGCCTGTACCATAATAACCACATCACAGATTAAACGGGATGGTCTCTCTAAGGTTGCAGATTTGAAGTAGAATATAAGGGAGATGTACATGTTTTTAACAAATAGTAGAAGAAGCAGTGAAATAGTCTTGAGAGAATTGTGTGATTGATTCCTTTTGACAGAAATATTCATATCAAACGATGTCTCTTCTTGTAGGGATCTACTCCAGTACTACCTGTTATAGATTAACCTCTAACGTCCACATCAGACATTACCGACAGAATTCCACGAGCTGTTTTATGGAAGAAATTAAACCATGTCAAGAACGCTAAATCCTGTTATCTGTAATAGGGATGAAGAAGAATAAATTATTAAAACATTGATTTATCAGGATTTGACCTTTTGAGAAATTTGTTCTGTCCCTAAGGATTGATCCCTATTGCTTTCTTTAAGCTTTTCTGGCCTGAAATGAATTGAGATACCCTCAGAGTTGTAATGCTGGTGATCTTGGTGTAAAACAAGGGGGAGGAAAGTATGCCTGAGCGTAGAAGTAATAATTGGCATCTTTTTAACGTGGTCAATTAAGGCTGTTGTGGGTATGTGCTCCAGGCTAAAAATTGCAGAACAAAAAATGAAAAAAAAAAGTTAGACACAGAATAATTAAGATATTAGAGACTGATAGGATCACTGTGGCAAAGGTTAACATTCTGTTTCATGAGTTGGTACTCCTGGGAGCTCTTTGTAATTCTATCACCAATTCAGTGTTTGAGGTTATAACCATCACTTAATCTGGGTTTGGCTTATCTGATTCATCCTGTGTGCAGCTTTTGAATCAGTCCACTAAGAATGATATACAGGATTTTCTGTAGTATACTGTGCATTAGGAATAACAATGCCTGTTGCAGGAGTAGTGAGGATTAATATTTTTCAGGTACTCTGAGATTTTAGGAAAGAGCAGAAAAAACACTGAATGTAACATCGTGTGCATATCCTTTGCACTTTGTATTTAATGGAAGTTTTAATACCTAATGTTTTGCGAAACTGAAAACTGAAAGCTCAAGGTCACCTGGAATTTAATTTATATTGGTATTTTGTAGCTTTAACGGTAATAGTTAATGGCTGGAAACTAGGTATCTAGTTCTATAGCACATCAGAGCACTAACCACGTCTATCCATTTGATGTAGTGTGTCTGGAGTGGGAAAAGCACAAATGTTGAGGAATACTCTTCCTTTATAATTATTTTAATGGAGAATAGGTTCAAAATTTTATCTCACTCACACTGATAGAAGTTATCAGTTTTTTTGTGACAATAAATCTATGCTTGTGAATTCTGAATGTCCAGTAACTAAACATGCAATGTGAAATGTAATATAAATACCAAGACAAGCACTTCCAACCTTCAGAAAATGTCATCTTTGAAAAGACAGGAGTAAAAGAAGCTATCAGCAACATATACTTCAAGTTGCAAACATTTATTTGAGGCAATTACCAGTACGTTTATTGGAGCTGTTGTTTTTAGTTAAGAGATTTAGGGTTAGATTTTATGCCCTGGGGGCTTGTTTATTGGAAGCAGAGAGTGCATAATCTTTCCCATTCCATGAATATTAAACACCACATTAAACTGCAGCTTTGACTGTGCTTTCCAAATGTGTATGGAACACGAGCTAAAGCAATAAACATCAGTTGTGCTTTTGGCTCTATTTGAGAGTGACTTGTGTGGCAGAAATGAAGAGAGAGATGATGGCTAGCACACTCCCTCCTCCCCACCATATTCAGTTGCTGGCAGAAACTGGAAGAATTGCAGAACAGTTCTTAATTCTAGGAACAATTGTTAAGTTTCATTCTGGTGGCCAGAAACCTCAGCTCTAGCATAGACTTTTTATGGATTTTTAAAAAAGCAAGGTGTTGCAGAGGGACAATAAAAATTCTTTCATTTGTCCTTTCTGAAAAAGACTATAGGTCTAGATGGTAGAATGAAGTGCCCGCGGACATTTCCACATTTCTTTGATTTGGCTCTGCATCCCTGGTTTTGTTAAGGGAACAGCAGAACAGGTATTCTGTTTGGCATAACTGTTCCCAGTTGAAACTGGAATGTGGAAGATGACACAACGTACACAACAATGTATATTTCTAAGGCCCACAGATTCCTTTTTTCCAACAAAGCCACTGTAGATTAAGATGAAATGTACTGTCAGCTTTTCTGCTGGGTTACACATCAGTTATGATGCTGTTAACTGGAAACTTGAAGTCAGCAGATGTATTAATTTATGAGTTTACATGTCTATAGGTGCATATGTTTTAAAAGAAACTAAGAAGGACATGACATTTCTGAGGATTTTCAGGACAGATATATGGCTTTATACAAAGTGTGACGTTCACCTACATTTCATCATTAAAATATTCATCACCTCACTGCAGAGATATCTGTTTTCCCTTTGTTTTGCGAGTGATATAGTAACCGAGGCAGCAATTGTATAACATTATCAATAAATCGGGATCTGCCTGCAGAGGGCATGTGGAAAGGGAAAAGGACTCTGTTGGATTCCTGAACTTGTAATGAGTTCATGCTAGCAACAAAGTCGTCAGCAGCTTCATGCACTAGTAGAAAGATCTGAATCATACTGAAGGGTAAATGACAATGGCTAGGCAGCAGCAAAGTTTGTTTTAAAGAATGATGCCTCTTTATCAGGACACCAGATGTGTTTTGTGCCGAGTGTACTTTATGTGCTTACATGACAGTAAACAACATTATTATTGGTCATGAAAGCTATTCAGACGGTGTCAAGAGATACCAAAATGTTAATTCAGCTAGACTAATGAAAAGGTGAATAGACCTATCCAAAAGCTCTGGGCTTGACTTAAACCTTTATCTTAATCTTTTCAGTCTTCTTGACCCATAAAGAAAGAGCATTTGCTTAAGGAATTTGTGTTAGTCTTTTCCAACTTGGCCAGGAAGACTGCAAGCCAGCCTCCTAGAAATTGTTGATATTTTTGGAGAAGCCCAAAAATTGGGTGGAGACAGGAAAGTTTTGTAAGAATGAACAGCAATTTCTTAACAGAGCAAACAAAATTAATTTCCCTTTCAGTTTCTAAAACCAGCTCAAAGTTGGGCAATGCTTTTGCTTTTTCTTTTCTTTAACAAGATTGTACAGTGTAAGAGGAGAATGCATTGGTAATCCTGCTTTATAACAACCCCAATAAGTAATGGGTGAATTTTGTGTTTATGCATTTATTGAGAGGATTCTAGTACCACCTAGTATCACACATTTTAAAAAGTGTAATTCAGGGATCTGTACTAGAGCAGTGCTTAGCCAAGAGATACTACTGTGAAGTTTCTTATATCTGATCAAGTATCAGAAATTTGCAGATGTATTAGTTACAGACTTTTCAAGATGCCGAAAAATGTGAATGTTAATTCAGCATTATGATGCTTCCTTCTAACTTACCAGAAACCAGGTTCTCATTGCTAATGCTAGCTGAGCCTAGTGGAAGGAAGGACCTGGAGGTCAGCAGATGTCCCTTCCTCTAGATAAGTGTACTGATCAGCAGAAGGCTCATTCATGCCAGCCTATTTGTCCCACTTCTCTGTCTTTTTCCCATGCTTGTTACAATACTTTCCATCCTCCCTTTCCTCCACCTTTGCCCTTAAAAACATCCCGTAGCAAATCTTTATAAATCCCTAAGTACAGATAAAGTAATTGCAGCCTGAAGCCAAAAAATACTTTGTTTTGATTTTTGAATCCAGTGGTCTATGAATTTTAATGACACATTTGTAACACTATTTTAAAATTTATTCTAAGTTCATCAGTCAGTTCATTCTTATATTGTTTTGCTTTCAAGTGCATATTGGCTGGGTCCAGAACTGAACAGTATGGTTGAACAAAAGCAGAATTTCCTAGCATTTTGTAGCTCATGTTATTTACCTGCTGCCAGCTCACTGATAGCCTAGCTCATGGCACATGGAAGTAAGTGTTTTCTTACGTTAATCTGAGATGTCAGTGGCACGTATTTTGTTACATTCTGGTTGTCTTCATAAACTGTAAGGTGCATAATAGAAGCTCTTTCCTTTTAATAATTTTATTTATTAATATAATAGCCCATGTTTGTGGAATTGCACCACTAAGGATTAGGCATGGATTTGTTGAGGAGCACTTCTCTGGTACATGTGGGCATTTTCCCATGTGGCTAAAGAATTGAAGGTAGTCACTATTTGGACTTTATTTCTGATTTGAAAGGAGATCTTTGCCAAGGTATTTGTTGTTCTAGCCTTAATAATGGGTGTTAGACAGTAATAGTTTTAAACAAGTAGTCTTAGAGTAGCAGCCCTCCAAGAATGTGTTAGGCATCAAAGAGCCAGTAAGATTTTCATAGCACATTTGCAAATGTATTTCAAACTTAACTTGCTAAAGCTTGCATTGTTTTGTAGGGATCCTTCATTTATGAGATTGTGGATCCTCTCAGATGAGAGACAGTTTTATTTCTTGCATCTTTATCATATATGCCTCTGTTATATACTGATTAATGTTGAAATTATTTTTGGAGGCAGCTGCTGGATTTGTGCACATGTCCAGAAATTTCAATATTGATATTAATTATGTAACTATCCTTTTCTAACTAAATACAGTTCAAAGAGAATAAGAAATATTCAGTTGTAAACAGGACTGTCCATACTTTGTGGTGTGGTTTGTTTTCCCTTGAGGTTATAATCTTATTTTTGAAATTAGCTTTTCTTAAATATATTTCCATGTAAATAGTTGATACATTCTCTGAGTCATAGTTACATACAGTCAACCCCCCATATTATGACTGACAGTCACATTTTCCTACCTACCTCTTATTTCAGCAATTTCTCTCCTAAGCATTAAGATGAATTAGTGCAAGGTAAATAATGGTATTATTTAAGTTCTGGTGTTTCACAGCATTTACATTTTCTTTTCCTGTGTTACTCACATCTCCCCAAGATTCCTGCATAGACAGGGATCTGTGTAATGGATTATGAATATATAAGCATCATAAAGGAACACAGATTATCATGAAGTATTCCTTGTAACTTGATAGAGTTTAATACATGGGTGAGGCAATGTTTTAACACTTTGAAAATGAATTGTGTCACAGTAGCATCAGATGATTTCAGTGTTCTGATGATGACTGATGGTCATATTTCTCAGCAAGAAGACTGAATCAGTGTGAAAACTCAGTAGTCTTCTGAACTTGTTAAAAGAAGTGTTGAATTGCAGTGGAAGACCCAGAAAGAACTCCCATTTCTAGTGCATTAAGACTCATTATATGATATTTAAAAAGCTCTCTGCATTTCTTTATTTCAGATGCATTGGATATAGAATGCATATCTGCCCAGATTAAAAGCATTTCAGGGCATGTGTCCTCCAGTCCATGCATAATGCTTTGATCCTGTGCATCAAACAAACAAATTTAACTTAAATTACAATTGCTCTACTATTAACATCTATATAGTAGCCTGGATTGTTCTGCTTGGGAATCATGGAATCATATTTCTAAATTAAGATATATCTTTAGTTAAGTACAGAACAGAAATGTCTTGTTGTATCCCAGGTATTGAATGGACTTGTTTAAGCATTTCATATTCTGATTTCAGTTATAATGGTCATAATATTGTCTTAAATTCAGTGGTACCTTTTAAACCTGCCTCTTCTATAACAGCACTCTCTCCCCATCTAGTTTAGCGTGTTTTCCTAAATACTTCCTTTTGTAGGTTGTATAACAATCAGAAGAGCCGTGAATTGTCTGCAAAATGGGGATGTGTTGTATTCTTTCTTACAGCAATATTTGTTAAATCCACCAAAATAAAGCTTAATGAACAGCACATAACACAAAATATTTCCACAGAGAAAAATTTGTTACAAAACAAAAACAGCTGCTAGGACCAATGAATCCTGAAAACTGCCAGGTTTTGTAGCTGAGATGTGCAGTGAGGCATTAAGAGTCTTTTTTTATTACTGTATTTTGTTTAGCAGCTAATCTATTTCTATTCTGCTACAAAAGTAATTTCAGATTTAAGTCAGAATTAATTTTTTCATTTATGGAGCAGGGAAAAACTGTTTCAAAGCATTTGAATAACTTTCTTTCACAATCTTTGGACATTTTACTGACCACTCCATACGTTTTTAGAGTTTGAAGACTGGCTTTGCAGTTCATGAACTTTTAAGGTCATGCTTTAAAATAATTCTGTTGAATACTTTGTGAGATTTATAACAGTCTCACAAGTGGGCACAAATGCAGAGCAGAAAACTGGATGTAAAATACAGGAAAAGCAAATTATTTTAAAGTATTGTTTATTTCTACTTTTCAGTCTCAATACAAAAAATGTCCAGTTGATTACACAGATCCCAGACTTGTGTACTCCTTTAAATATTAAAAACCATTTTTTTTTTTGGTAAAGGAAGATGTATTTGCACTTTGATCTTGCTCTTTAACTAGTTCTGTCTTCCACACTGCTTTGAGCAGCTGTTTTCAATGCCTATCTTGGTTATTGGGTGCAGATGAAGCCCATATAAAAAGAATAATTAAACAATTAAAGTACATCCATAGTATGTACTTTATGGGTTTCCAGTGATTTAGATGCATACAATAAGTGAAATTAGAGTGGTTTTCCCCACACTGGCAGAGCCTTTTCAGTAGCACAGCAAGTTTTTGACTTTTTCAGTACTGATTTTTGTTTCACTCTCTTTACAGAAATCTGTGTGTAAGAGAAAATTGATTTTTTTAGTGGTTCTGTTTGATTAGTAGAATTCAAGATGCCTGTTGCACTGAAATATGCAGGAAAATCAGGCTCTCATCTGTAGCTACAGATTTAGATAAATCCATCTTAACTAGAATAAGAATTTTATGTTGAATAATCCTTTTTTCTAAAAGCTGTAGTAAAAATAATTTTGGTCAGTATATGGTGAGCCAACTTCTGCCTGTGGATATCTTGCTGGAATCTCCTATGATGAGTTCTCTCATGTTGCAGTTCAGTGAGAATAGAGCTTGGTTTTACATAATTAAGAAGGGCAGAAATCTCTGACATCTGGTTAAAAGAATAAGGAAAAATCTTATTTCGTAAGAGGAATTCCCCAAACTAAAATAAACATCTCAACATTGTTTTTAACAAGACATTTATTATTTTGAACTCAATAAATGTTAAAGAAAATTTTAAAGATCACCAAGATTGGATAATGTGTCAAGCATTCACTGACTATTTTACTTTTTCTTATTAATTTCAGGTTACTTTCTTTTTGAAACAGCAGGCACATCTGTAATAATTGGTTTTTTTATTCGTTTGCAGATGCAGAGCCGCGGTATTTGGTTTCAGTAAGACCAGCACGTGTTTCAAATAACAAGAAATCTTGTTCAGGTATTTTAACATTACTGAACCTCTTTCTTAAAGTATTTGAAAAACAACAGAACCTTTTACTGGGTTTCCCTGTAGGTGTCTGATTGGGATGCAAAAGTTCTACGCGTGAGGAGATAAAATATAGGACGGTATTTCCTAGTCAGTAATTAGTCACTCACATGGTGTTCAAGACATGAAGATGTACCTCTTCTCATAAAATTTTTACAAATGATAATTGACATTTAGAATACTTATTTCTGATGTTTAAAGATGTTATTCTGTGTGTTAAAGTTATCCTTCCCAAACTACAAGTAACAATTCCTTCAACCATAATCATGTTATGTTCTTTGTTTCTCATTGGAAAATGCTAGAGAGTGTGTGTGTCTGCCTCTACCTCTATATCAACAGTAAGTTTGCTGATGCAAGAAGTTCAGGAAAGAGGAAAGTTTTGAGCTGACACTATACATAGCAGAGTAGAAATCTGAATTTTATTTTCATCTGTTTGGAAGTCTTTCTATATGCCCTTAATCATGTCATTAATATTGTTAGTTCTCAATTCCTTACTTTAATATGGAGACATAATTCCTTACTTAAATATGGAGACTTCTTTCAGGAGCAGTGTACTGTTGCAAAAAATAAACTGATGACCTATCCTTGGAAACACACAAGGTCAGGTTGGACAGGGCTCTGACAAACCTGATCCAGTTGAAGATGTCCCTTCTCATGGCAGGGGACTTGGACTAGATGGTCTTTAAAGGTCCCTTCCAACCCAAACTATTCTATGATTTTATGTGTTTTTCCCTAGCTTATGGTAATGCTTGGGATAATTTTTTTCTTGCTCTTGGCCAGGTATAACACAGTACGTCTGGAAAGATTTAAGAAAGTGATTTCACTTTCAGATGCAAAATATATAGTTCAAAAACCAAGAAAATAATGTCCAATGCACTATTTGGACATTACTAATTTTTGTATCTACAGCCTACAGAAATTGATGTCTGTAACAAGATTCAGATAATTGACTTTTCAATACAGCAAAGGTGTGAGAACAGCTGATGGTTTAATTCTAGCTAGATATATGGCAAGTCTTTTTGTAGTGGCAATAGTTAAACTGGACGATTGACCAAGAAATGTGGTAAAATCTGTGTTGCTGCAACTCTAAATCTACAAATGAAGGCTGATTGCATTTCTGGAAAACTGTTGTAGTTCAAACTGCAATTAATACAGAGGGATTTTATGCTTTGCATTCTTATTGATCAACATAGATGATAACCAAGGAAATGTCTGTTTTTACAGAGTATAAATAACTGCTAATAGCATAATAAAATTTATAATCAAAATTATATACAGTTCCTCTCAAAAATCAGTTTGATTTCAAGATATATGAGAGTTTGGTTTTTATTTTCCTTAAAACTCACATCTTTTCCCTGTTTCCCCAAAAACAGATCAAGAAAGGGGTTTTGCTAGGAAGCAGATTTGCCAGATAGTTTGGTGAACAACCAAGCTGTTTGTGTAATCTTTTCTTTAAAACTCAAGAATGGAGAAAGTATGTAAAAACTGGTCCAGAAAATAAAAAAAATATTTGGACATTTGCCCCTTTGGAAGTATCATTTTTTCCACAGTATTTCAAAGCCTGTCATACTTGATCTGATGCATACAGTGTATTTAAGCACAGGGTGAATTAAGCATAGAGTGTGTTTTGCTTGTTAATGTGAGTTTTCTAGCGACATATTCATCATCAACATAAATTCAAAACCCACATTGTTAACATTTCTAAATGTACATACATGTATTGGTTGAAAATACAAATCAAACTGTCTCTGGGGCTTGTTGTGTGAAGAGATAATAGGGTTCAAAAGGCATGAAAAGTTAGTCCAATCAGGTTCACAACTGTGAGAAAGGAACCCTTTGGATCAGTGGATTATAAACTTTTAGGAAGTGTTGGTCACCTGTACATTTTGAGGACGTATAGATCCTTTAGATTTTCGAAGTGTGTAATGTGATGTAATTAGTACATCAATTTCCTTTTGTTAATCTTTCAAACACCAGAGATTCTCCTTGGGCCTGTAGCAGTCCATAAACTGTAGGTTCGAACTAGTTTCTCTGGATCATTTTTTCATTTCCACCTATTAGCTTTTAAACGTTGTTTAAATGAAAGTCTTTATCCACATGAGAATTGTACTCCTTCATTCAGAGCAAAGCTGAATTTAAGTATCATGCAAAAGCTGATTTCAATATAGTAGGAAATTAAAAGAGAAAAATCCCCCAGACACAGACACCAACTCAGATCTGCCTACAGTTAAAAACAAAAGAACTTCTGTGGGTTTTATATACTCTTGATTAGGAATTCTATAGAAAGTACTTATTGGCTGTGGATATATTTGCAGTGTTACTGAGAAACCTGCCAAGAAATTGCTATTTTTGTCACATCCAGAGAGATTTCCTAATGTCCTGAACTCTGTGCCATGCCGTCTGAGATATAGTCCAAGATAGCCAGAGTTTTGAATTTAATCTGCCCAGAGATGATTCTTATACGAAGCATACATAGACCACCAAATGTTCATTTTCAAAAACTAGGTTTAACTGGAACATTAAGTTGAAAAACTGACCATGGACACTTACCTCTGCTGCTTTTGTAAATCGTACCTTAGAAACAGTGACCATGAATAATAGAGTACTGTTTACCTTTGCCCTCAAGCTTAGAAGTAGATCTTCATTTACTTTATTATCCAGCTGCTAAAACTTTGTTTTACATAATGCAGGCGAGAGAAATTAACTTTATATGTTTCTTATGTAGGTCGGAACAAGACACAAAAGCCTCTGCAGCTGGTAGTTGGCACTCTCACTCCAACCTCTGTATTTCTCTCTTGGGGCATCCTAGTCAATCCTCAACATGACTGGACAGCAACCAATAACTGTGCTAGCGACAGGTAACGTAACAGAAAAATATCAGGTTTATTACTATCATGATTTAGTTCAGTGCAGCTCTCTGCTGCCATTAAACTAAATTTTACAGTGGAAATTGAAATGTTGTAAACAATTGTTCTGAATGGGAAGTAAATTTTCTTGTTTGCTCATGTTAGTTCTTTGCAAATCTTTACTTGGCAGCAAGTTTAGTCAGACGTCTACATGGTGAATTACAAATCTTGCTATTTCCCATTAGATTCTTTGTTCTTAAACCAATGGTCTTGGCTCTACCTTCATTTGTATCGGAATCGACTGAAACTTTGTTAAATCACAGGAAATATTTTGCTTTAGAGTTGGCTGAAAAAGCATAAAAGAAGTCTTTTGTTGAGCTGTGGTGGGGGAATGGCGCCTTGTTTTAGCACCATTTGAGTTTTGTTTCCTATATTTGGTCTTATTACTAAAACTGCTTTCCTGCTATTGATACAGTACAGCTTTCATTAATTTTCTGTTATAAGTAAAAGAAGGTCTCTTCTATGTCGGTATTTTTGGCATTTGCTGGATGGGAACAGTAGGTGGGAAACTCAAGAAGACTCACCAAGTAGCAGTTAAAAGAGAAGTCATAGTGCAGAAGAGCTTCTCAATTAAGTGCACTATTACATTTTAGCTAACCCTTGGCAGATGAACAAAATTCATCCTTTGTAATTACTTAAATTTTTAATACAGATGTTTTCCCTACTTGGTCTTTTTGGTGTTCTCTTTGTATTATTTCCTTGACGATAGAACTTTTTTTTTTGCCATCATTTACATTGCGTGAATCTCCACTACCCAGAAGTGTATTGTAAAACCAAAAAGAAACTTTCTGCAAACATGGGATGCAATTACATCCGTTTTGCAACTGTTATCTTCTGGGATTTTAATGCATTTTTAAAAATTATTCAGAATTTTTTCCCCCTAATATTAGTTTAATTTCTAGGTGTCTAATTTAGACTTGAAGTTGCTTACTTTCGTGTTCATAATTAGACTTTAGCTGATGCTGTTAAACTGTATGTCAAACACAGACTGTGTTAAAAAACGCATCCTATGTAACCACGATGACCTTTTTCATCCCTCACAAAAGTTTTGGAATAATCCTTTTCAAACTTCAGAAATTTCTCATGAACAGATTTGGGTCTTCATCATCAACCAGAATTTCAAACACTATTGAAAAAATGTTAATGCTTGTTAGGGAATAGTTATGGAATATTAGTAAACATCCAAAGATGTAATTTGATCGGATTTTTTTCAATAGAAATAAAACTTGGTTTAGGCTTAGATTTTGCTCTTTCAGTCAAGAAAGAAACAAATACTTTCCTACTGTAAGTAACGGAAGAAATGAGCTGATCACGGAGGAGCTTGTACAGTGTTCTGTGCACATAGTGATTTTAGCACCATTTTTACCAAGGAATTTATCCTTATGTCAGCAGCAGTGTCGCAGCACCCATTGTGCAGGGAGAAGGAAGAACACTTTAGTAGAAGCCTATATGCTGAATCAACCCACCTGGAAATTCAAGGCAAATGGTATCCAAATGCCTTCATTAATTCTGTGGTTTTTCCTCAGTAGCTGAATTTCCTTGTTGGACATTCACTGACTCAAAGTTTGAAAAAAGTCTTTAACATAGTTTTTCAGTTAGTGTCTTGCTATGGTTAGAATATAATCTGCATGTGTTCCTCTTAGGAATTACTTTTAATGTGTGTTCCATTTTAGGGAAATATTGCCAGACAGGAGTAGGTCATTTATATAACTTATAGTAGATAAATTACAAATTATCCTATCAAGATATGTGTATGTACACATAAACAGATTTCTATTTTGTCTTCAAGCATTACAATGAAGTTAATGAAAAAAATAAAAGTCACTTAAGTGGTGCTCTTACTGAGTTTACCTTTGTTGGACCAAAGTCCTTGTGATTTGTATAAATGATGAGAACAGTTGTCCATGTGACCATGGTGTGTATCTCTAGAATTCCAAGAGAGATTAGGTCCATATATATTTCTAGTCAGTGTGTAGAAGAAAAATTATTAATTTTTGATAATAATTTGAATGACTGTTGATAATGTAAAATAAGAAAAAATTAGGAAGTCGCCCATTCTTAGCAAGTTAACAATGTGATAAAAGTACAAGAGTTAAAAAACACATAAAAGATGCACCAACATTTTAATCTATTTCAGGGGCAGTCTACCTGACTTGACCCATTTTCATCTGGCATATTCTATGTAATGGGACATGCTGGAATGTACTGTTAATTATCCCCAAGGTCGCTGCTAATTGCTAACCTCTAATCTTTGACATTGGCAGTTTGTAGCAGTCATGACCTCTTAAGTCATTTCTGTCAGTAAATATTTTACCAAATTTTAAATTTGTGACTCTGTATGACCTGAAATGGAGTCACTGTTCTCGGCCTCAGATTTTACCATGTCCATGTGGATGTTAGGCTTTTGTACAAATGTTGCATAATAAAAGTTATTTGAATGTGTTACTGAGTCAGAAGATAGAAACCACATGGAATAGTACAGTTCTGCTGGCCAAGTTTTTCTCTAATGTGAGTTTGACCTCAGTGGGATATTCCTTAGAAAATCTGGTTTTGTGAGCAAAAGAGTTTGGAATTAGAGGTGCCATGTTCTCAAAGAGCATTGGTATCTTACCACTTCAGTGAAATTACTGCTTGCTTCTTGAGGGCACATAGTGGTCTTCTGTGTCTATGAAGTGCTTTTTCAGAAACTCCAATGAAAAAAATTGACTTTCTCAACAAACCATTCTTTTGTCTTAACTCTCTAGAGGTCAAAGCATAAGACAATAGAATGCTACATATCTCCTTCAAGATAATCCCTCGTTGAAGCAAAAGTATTCACTGCCATTTTTGGGGACCAAAAATGAATAGTGAAATTTTGAAGCATTCTTGAAGTGACTCTTATCTCTGGTCAGACCCTTAGTGCTAGAATGAAAAACAAAATAAAAATATCTAAATCAAAATACTCAACGGATTAGTTTTATGCAACGGATTAAAACTACATAACATCAGAAAGCACAGTTGGTGGAACCTTTCTCAGCATCCTCTGTTTTCTGACATCAGTGTGGGTAGTTGATGAGGGAGGATGGCAAAGCTGTGATGTCCTGCTGCACAGCCATGTTCAGTTCCTCTCTTTATTATTTCCTAAAAGAGTAGAAAAACTTGTTTCCTCTCTGCCTACAAACAAATATTAGTGGACAGAGCTGTCAAAGTAAAAGTACTGGGGCTATATTTACTGTCCATCTAGGTCAGAAAAAGAGAGAATACTCTGTAGATTTCTCTTTCTTTGTATTTGCTTTGATTAGAATGTCTCTGTAGCTGGGGGTCAGAAAAGGTGGAGTGTGACTTTTAGTTCTTTAGGAAGAAAAGTCAGATGATGGAACAAAAAAAATGTTATATTCCATGTTAGATGAAAACAGGGTTTGCAGGTACAGCAAAAAATATTTTATTGAGTGGTTTGTGTAGAAAAAGAAGCATGCTTTCAGATACATGCGAAATAGAAATTTAAAACCCAAAGGTATATCTTTTTAAAGTTTAAAAACTATGACAAATTCACACTGGTGTTGTTTAAATTGGTTTGCCCGTGATTTAAATGTCCTAATGTCATACTTGCAAGTAGCATGAATTTTGTGGTTTATTTCATTTTTATCTGATGCTTAAAAAAAAGAAGTAAGAAAAACAGTAAGGGAAAACCAGAGAAGAGTCCATACTTAGTCTTTATGTTGTGTGGTACATAGAAGTAGGGTTTTTTAAACCCTAAATTCAGAAAGATATGTGCCTATCTACTCTTGTGCCTATTTACAAATCTCTATCATTATGCAGCTGCCAACAAAGTCATACTTTGTGTTGCAAGTGTCATACAAAATGTATTTTAAACTTAGCAGTATTTCTTAAAGGAAAACATACAGCAGCAAATTCACTTCTTGAGTTTCAGATGCCTTTGAGTTGCTGCTCTGGGAGTATATGCTAAAAGCTTGTTTAAACTGGAATGACTAGTTGCTGTTCAGCCTCTCACTCTTCAGAGCCTCTCACTTTTCATTTCAGTCATTCTACTAAAGGTTTTAAGCAGAAGAAATGAATATTAGTGATTATGTAAAAGCGAAAACTAAATTAGAAAGTGCTTTACAATCTTAACTGGTAACCATCACTGGTGTCATTCTTTCCATTTTTTTATATATGTCAGTGTCTTTTACTTTAAAGTAAACTTAGCAGTAAAAAAGGAAACAATATAATCAACTTCATGTGTCAATTTACACAACATTCACTGTCTTGAAAAATCATAGCTCAAACCATTTCTTTTATTATTTTCTAACATTAAATGGATGCTGCACTTCTACTGACGTCTAACTATAAATAAATGAATATTTGGGATGTTAATACTCTCTTTTCAAAAATTCTGATTACACTTCTATGTACAAAAAAGAAATGAGCTTTATAATCTTTTGTCTCTGGCAACACAAAATCACAGAGCTGGAAGGTTCTTTTATCTCCAAGGCTTAATTGTTTGTTTAACGTTAAGTGTGACTAAAATAGTCATGATTAAATTGTTTGGAGTTTTGGTTGGGACCTGGTTCCAAATAAACCCATGATATTTATACAAACTGACCTAGTCTTGAAATCTCGTAAAACCATCTGCCTTATAAGATTTCCAGTATCTGATTGTTTGTGTCTGAACATTTGACTGTGCTGGCATGTTCTGGGAATCTGGCTGAAAGAGATTTGGTGAAAAAATAGAAAAATGGCACTGGAATTCTTGACAAAACAGTATCGTTCACACTGATAAATGAAAACTGGATTGTTTTCCTATCCATCCTAGAATTTTACTTCTTCTAGCAGTGAATGGGATTTGCTTAATTTTAAAAGCAAAACCCCTGTGTGCTGCTTCTTTAAAGTGGTCATTGTGTTTTGATTTCTTGTACAATGAAAAGACTGTCTCTAAGCTGAGCACTGCCTTGCATTGTAGAATTTAAAAAAACAAACTATATAAGCTGAACATAGAAGAGAAACAACATCCTGTATCAGGCTGAGAGTGTTTTACATTGACTTTGCAGACACAACAATCACTGCAGTGGTTGGCCTATGGAGTAATATTGTTCTCATTTGGCTGCCTTTAAATGGTGAAATTGGTCTTACCTATTTTATTTCTGCCATCACATTTTGTGTACACCTTATGTGGAGGCAAGCAAAGTCAATCATGAAAGATTCAGCTTTTTAATGTTGACAGAGTTTCAAGAATGCAGACACTAAACACTCGATGATGTTGCACAAATGCATATGAAGAGTGAATACTTGATGAATGTAGGCTCTTTGTTCCTCTGCTGTGGTGGGCTTGGTTTCTTGTTTTGAGCTTGTTTGGGGATTTTTTGTCATTATTACAACAATTAATTCTGTGTGCAACAATACCCCTCACCTGCTCATGGCACCGTTTTTTTTTTTAAAATTATTGGAGTTTATCATCCTTTTACCTCCTTAGAAAAGAGGTAAAATACTCCCAGTCAGGCCACCCTGAGGACTGTAGAGCGATCTTCTAATGAGTGAAGCATTGCCTGTTGCAGGGAGAGGAGGAGGTTCTAACTTTTACGGAGTTCGTCAAAAGAGCTCTGGTGTTTTATAGAGTGCTATCTGGAAAAGAAAGAAGATGAACCCTGTAATCTTTTGATTAATTTTTTTGTAAATAGAAATACAAGTATATTCAGAAATTCTGTTCTGATAAAATGTACCCTTTTTCATGTCCCCCACCAATAACATAACAAATAATTAATCAAAACTAAATATTAAATTAAGTTAAATATCCTTAGATCTTTACACCCGCTGAGAATCTAAAATAAATTCTCACCAAGTGCACCTGGGTCTGCCACCTCCTTGCTGAAACATCAAACCAGTATTCACAGGTGGGAATAGGATTCCTAGGACTGTTCTACAGTGGAATAATTTGATATTAGCTATTAGGGCACTGTGGTGTGCCATCAGTTTTTCCTATTCTTACCTCACAGAGATAATGGGAAGTCTTTATTTGAGAAACATGTAGTGTAGCTTTCCCTTCTCTGTGAATGTGACAGCACTCTATTTCAGCCTGCCTTCTATCTTTCTGGGGAGAATCTCTGGAGATGTTTTGTTGAATGTTTCCCGTTCAGCCAGCTGCACTCATTTTGGCCATGTGTGTCACTGCCACAAGAGGATTGATAGATATGAGTGGTGACTGGATCTTACTGCTTTCTCATGTCTTCAATTATATGTGTTGTCTGTTTCATATTGTACTTTTGATGAAAGAAAGGTTTGAAAAAGGGAGAAATTAAAATTACAACAAAATTCAATCAGTACCATGAAATCAGGCAGGCACTGAAATTGCATTTTATCTGGCAGTTTGTTGGTCTGGTTTAACAATCAGTTGTTGTTCTTTGAAGACAAAACTTGGCATTTCTGCATTTTTACTCTATTAACAAATGATTGCATTTCCCCAAAAGCACGTGTAGATATTTAGATATTTTTAAGAGTCAAATGATGGTGACCTGCAAATTGTTAAATGGAACTTCATTTCTTATTGCTTTTTATTGAAATGGTTGAGGAAATTCTGTCATCACAGTCCATGTTTTTAGTACTCACTATGGCAAGTTTCCACTGAAATAATTATACCCTTGGTGAAGTTTTTATAGGCCTGAAAATCTTGGAGTTGAGAGCACATTTCTTCTATGCTCTATGTTTCTCTTCTTAATGGCATAGTTTGGCAAAACTATGAAAATCTTCGGATTTTATGACAGTCTTGAATTTTAGTGAAAGATGGGGTTTTTTTTTGTTTTGCAAGTGTTCTCAGTATTTTAATTCATGTTAGAGTGAAGGAATTTGCAGGTGTGGAAACAGCATTAAAAAGTAGAACATTTTCTCCAGTAGAAGCAAGTGGAAACAGCCACATAAACACCCATTCATTATCAACAAGTTTTTAGTGCTTTTTTTCTGCTGATTTCTGATGCAGGTGTTCTTTTCAATTGTTCAATAACTGAACTGAATCAGTATTCTTTATTTTTTCCAACACATACATTCACTTTATTTTATCCCATTAGACTAACACAAGTAGCCAAAGGTAAGGATGAAGATGAAAACAAGTGAAAATTCCTCTGTGAGGCAAGCTGGGAAGAAAGTGACTATTTCCATTTAGATTCACACTTTGCTCATAGATCTGTCTATACTTATTTCAATTCCTTACCTAAAGACTGTATGGAGTCTGGTAAGATGCACTTGTGTTGAAGATTGAACTTGTTTATCAATGTTACATCCTTTGCAAGACAGTGGCAGGGACTTCAAGTAGGCTTTTTCTGTTGGTTAGCATCTGTGTGGCTACATACAAATGGATCAAGAGGATAAAGAAGAAATTTTCTTTCTTTCAGTGTTGCCAATAATTGATTGTTTAAAATCTTCTTTGTCAGTTTAACTGATAACTAGGTCTATTATTTGACATATGAAATTTGAATAGATCACAGCCCACAGAAGTAGAGGCAGATTATTTCTTGGTAGTCCTGGAATTGACAAGAGAGGATATTCACTACTTGGTTTTTTTTTCTTCCCCCTTTTTTTTTTTTTTTCAAGTTTTAGGTTAGCCTCTTGCTTGTTTTGAACCCAGAGTAGTACAGTTAATGAAGTTATGTGGGCCAACATAAATATTGACGCTGTAACCTAGTGAAGTACCTGAATGAGTTGAATTGTAGCAACTAAACCAGGAGAATCTATACTTCTGGTGCCAATAAAACAAATTTGGCAGTTATGTGATAAAATATGTAAACAAAATGAACAATTATGTATGGATATGTTTTCCGTGAGTGACACTTGCCTTGTCTTAGGTTGTGTTTTAAGAATGAGGTAGGAATTTCTGTGTACTTAACAGTCACATTTCATGTAAACTATACTCTGAAAGTGCTCCTCTGTAACTTTGGCAAAAGCAGTTTTATGCATTCACTGTATTAGATTTGGTCCACAAACTAATTTTAGTCTGGACTTTTGAAACCTTTTCAGTTATTTAAGAACTTTTTTTGGGTTCCTTTTCTTTTTTTAAGTTCTCTTCCTTTGTCTCTATATATTTTTCTGTATAACACCTGTAATCTCACAAATTTAATTTAAAAGCTTTAAGTTGCTCTATTTAAGTGTGGCAAAATACAATTGGACTGAATTAGTCCCTTTTCAGATTATGTAAATGTGAGATAGATGTGGACAATGGATATGAGTTATTCATGTTATGTGTAATAATTTTCAGAAATACTTGGATTTAAAAGTTGTCAAATCTCTCTGAGATTTGCTTTTACAAAACAAGAAGCCTCTGCTCCACTCTGGTAGTGATTCAGTACATAAATTGAAAATGAGACTGTAGTCAGCAGGGGAGGTCTTGTGCTGAAGCTCTCACCATTTCCACAGCCTTGTTTTTGATTGGTTAACATTGCAGTCATGGTTTTTCAGGGTGGTGCTCCTTGACAGATTTGGGCAATTTCTGTAGAAATGTTTCTTAATTTCATAATCTCTTAGCATTCATCACATTCTTGATTTAAACTGCTGAAAGTAACGTCTTAGTTTATTTTTTTTGTTTGAAGTGTGGGCAATACATGATGCAACTTCTGAATGAGGAATGTATTATACAAACAACGTCTATAACTGGTCTTCCCTGGAGAATGTTTTTGGACTAATTTTAATGGGAACACCTTTCACTGGATGAATATAGAAGATTTTGGGAAATCTGTTGAGGCTTCTTGAGTAGCAGACTCATGCTTCAATTGACTAGTTATGTCATATGTCAGAACCACAGGAACTGCTTGGAAAATGAGTCTGTACTTTGTGGTTAGAACCTCACATGCAGGTGTTTGTGAATAAGGAGACTGCCCTTTTACTCTTTGTATAATACTCCTAATGTCAGAGTCTGTATGATGGGGTATATATGTGTGGAATATGGAGTACATATGTGTGGAATATGGACTGGCTTTTCTGATATTTGATGACCATAAAGAGCCAGAAAGAACAAGTGCAATGGAACATTATTAATAATCATGATTATTATTATTATTATTTCTTCATAATGAAAATTCTTATAGTGGGTTCCTTTGTGTTGATCTATGTTTTTTTCCCCAAGCAGGTTCTATACAGTTCGCTACAGAGAAAAAGGCAAAGACAAGAAATGGGTTTTCCAGCTCTGTCCAGCTACAGAGACAGTGATTGACAATCTGAAGCCAAATACACAGTATGAATTTGGAGTTAAAGACAACGCAGAGGATAGTATTTGGAGCAAGACTTTGAATCATAAGACAGTTCTCTCTAGTGAGTATTTGACAATAATTAATCAAGTAGCTGCTGATTTTGACAGTATTTTTTCCTCTCATTATATTACCTAGAGTAGGATACTGTTCAGGTTTCTATAGTTTAAATGCTATCCATTATTTCCCTAGCAAATCCTTTTAGGAATTGCTGAAACTAGAAATATTTTGTGTTTTAAAAACTGCCACTTTCTCTTCTGAAAGGTGTTCTCTTGTCATTGCAAATAGAAGTTCTGCTGCATGTGGGTAGAGCTCTAACAGTGCTTGAATATGTCATCCAGTGTTGAATATGTATATTTGTATTTCTGACTGGATTCTAAGCTTTTTCCTTAGGCCCTGAATAATAAGATGATCAACTAATCAACTAATCTATCAATCATCATCCAACTAATCAATACAGAGAGTGTATATTTATAATAAATGTATAACCAGATGCCTATAGAGTTCATCAATTGAAACAAACAGACACCTCTTTTCTGTTCTAATTTCCTGTCTTGTACCAACTCAAGTTCTTCTCATGTAAGAGAAATATCTCAACCTAAACCAAACATCCTTCACTGTAAATATTCTTTTTCTCACTGAGGAATATGTGAACTACTAGAAACTGAAAGATCTTTTGCATGTTCCTAGATTTGTTGAATCCACAGGCCAAATTTTCATTATATACTAAACATGTTGGGAGGGGCTGGGAGGAGAACCTGTTTTCAATTCATGATTTGAGAACACATGAAAGTCATGGCAAATGTTCAGCATTTATGTAATTGACTTTTTTCAGAAGAGATGAAAGTAGCTTATTTCTGACCATCTGACCATGATTTTCTCATGAAGTCAGTGTGAAACTTCTGTCAGTTTTCCGTTGGATTTAGGCAATAGTAAGTTTGGTTCTTTGGAAGTATTGAGCACTTTGAAAGATTTTTTTCCAACTTAAATGTATCTCTATTGATATTTCTTTAGAGCTGAAGTCTTTTTTCTATTTCCCATCTATTTTGGATGAAACTGTAAAAAAATAGGGTAACGTAGCATGATTCTTGTTTGCACAACTCTCATTGCAAAGGCAGCAGAAAAGTGTAAAGGTGGAAGATACAGAGAAAGTTTGAAGCATCATGCTAGAATAGAGTAGGTGCTGAACAGAACTGTTTCTTGACTTGCTTAATAGCTGTGTCAAAAGAAACTTCTAATACTTAAAAACGAAGATGAAAAACCTAAGAAAAAATTTGGGAGTTTAAGTCTGCAGGTTACTTTGTTCATACATTGAGATAAACAAAACTATAAACAAAACAAGAAGAACACGTTTAATTTCCTTGCTGTCAAAATGTGGAGAAAAGGCCTTGTAGATGTATTAATGGATCTGGAGACACAGGACAAAAACTTTTCCATTTTGTGTTTTTATACAAGCTTTTAATTAAGCCTCCTAATTTTCCTAGCTTTTGCAAAAGGTGAATAAATTTGGTTTGCTTTGCTTTAGACAAAACAATTAATTAATTAATTCTATGTATTTATTTAACTTTCTGTCAAAACAGGTAAAAAAGTAAATGGACAACTCCAGAACATGTACAAGTTGGTACCCAACTCCCAAACACAGGTATGCAAAACAGTCTCTTTTTTTATACCTGATTAGTGTTTCATATGATCAATTTATTATCTGTTACAGCAAAGTGAGAAAGAATTATCAAGGCCACAAATTGCCAATATAGAAAACAATCTGTTAAATCCACTGTATGGAAAATTGTTTAAATGCATGAATTGACAAAATAATTGAGAACTGTAACTGAGATGATTTCATACACTTATTCCAACCTAACAATGATAAAGCTGATGGTTTCCATGTGTGGATTCTAGACTTAAAATTCGCTTATTCCTTTTCAGCAGTCAGGTTTGTTAACCTGTGATATTTGTTGTGATCAGTGAATTTTGGGATAACTTGGTGATGTGATTCTATAGAGTAATTTTGTATATACTCAGGTCTTCTGAATGAGTCATTCCATCACTGAGTGTTCCCATATGTGAGGCAAGTGTTGGCAGAAACAGAGGAAGCTGGAAAGGGCAATTTAATCAAGCTTGCTAGGTTTTCCATTAAATCCTTGCATGCGTCATAGTAGAATTTTTACCATTTCATCAAAAAATTTGATGATTTTTAGAAATAAAGATATTTTTTCCTCACCTGACTTATTCCATAAACACTCTCAAAAAAGCGTGGATGGATTTCATTTGTTCATGGATCCACATACACTGATACTTTTTTCTTCCAAGAGCTGAAGCAGAAATGAAAGCTGTCTAGATTGAACCAGCTAGTAAGTTAGTTTTAATATGGGGAAAAATGACATTTTAGTCATAATTTCTGAGCATTACCTGTTCTGCTATGAGATTTAATTGATTTCTTCATGTTTTCTTTCCTTAATTTTTCATCCAAGTGCAAGTCTCAGCATCTATTCTTCTGGAGATTGTTTTTTTGTTCTGCTTTTGATTTTAAGTTCAATCCTGAGGTCGACTATGTGATAACTTCTCAAGAAAAGTTGTAGAAATCCTTCTTACTTCAGAGATTTTAAAGTGTTAATCCATGAATGTTAATTATTACAAGAGAATAACCCATTCATCACAATTCTCTTCTGTCTCAGATTTTCCAAGTGTTTTCATTGTAGGAAATGGTAATGTACAGTTTCTCATTGTTTGTTTTTCATAGGTCAGAACATGATAAATGGTCTGTAACCATCAGACCGAAATTCCTTCAGGAATCAAACAAAAATTCATTAAATGCATTTTCTTCTAGGAATAATTAGGTATGCATAGAATCATAGAATCATTAGGGTTGGAAAAGACCTTTGAGATCCTTGAGTCCATCTGCTAACCCAATACCACCACTCTGTTTATCATCAAATCATGTCCTCAAGTGCCGTATCCACACATTTTTTAACACTTCCAGGCATGATGACTCCACCACTTCCCTGGGCAGTCATATCCAAGGCTTGACACTCCTTTCTGCGGACATGAATTTTCCTAATATCTGATTTAAACCTCCCTAGTGCAACTCGAGGCCATTTCCATTCATTTAGGGCAGTAATACTTCAATTATTGCATTACATATAGAGTTACAGCAGTACCATGCTTAAGTTATTGAAAATACAGTTATGTCGCACATTCAAGAAAAATATTTTATTTGTGAGTAATATGAATCCAGTTGGTTTGATATTTAGGAGAGTGCTCATCTCATTATGTTGATGAAGCCAACTTTACTGTTCTTCCCCTTGGTCCCATAAGTGTCTCTAAAGTTACACAGGACAGCTCAAGATCAGGTAATTTGTTCTGGGATATGGATTGCAAGCTGAGTTCCTTTGTTCCTCTTAGCAAACCCTGTGTGCCAGAACCCTGACTGTTACGCTGCTTCTGTAGAAGTACAGATTCTATTTATGCAGGGCAAGTCCTGAGAAAGTGAGCTAAAACAGTTTTCCAAATATTTGCACAGCTCAAGCCTGAAAGGAGGACTAGAGCCAACATCTAGTCTTTTTAGTGAGCTTCACAGGGCTTAGCTCCAGAGAAATACTGCTTTATCACCCTCCACAGAAATGTCATGAAACCATTCCACAGATTGTTCTGAAAATCCTCTTATCATTCTCACTTTAGTGGTGCAAAAAGCCAAAATGCAGACAGTTTACATGGTTTCTTCAGTTTCCACAACACTAGGTGGGGTACATTTCAGTGGCACGATCAGATCATCAATGCAAAGCCAGAAAGAGCGTTATTTAGGCCAAGTTTGTTTGTGCTTTATTTTGCTCCGAAGACACAACTGACTCATATCAGCATCATCCTAAATCTTCTCTGTAAGGACATTTTTAAAGGCTGTTTATTAAAGCAACATTACCAGCCTATCTAGTCATTCTGCCCTTTCAACTTCAGTCACATATCAGCTTGTGTTTCTTTTGGCAGTTTCACTCTTTAAGTTTGTCTAAGCTCCTGGGGCTGTGTGAGCAGCAACTAATGAGAGAATGGAAGAAAAGGAAAGCCCTAGGGATGGTCATTTGTTTTCCCTTCAGAAACAATGGGTGGTAGTAGGGCAGAGAGAATTCAGTAGGAATTTATTTCCTCTTCTGTCTTGCTAGGTTCCCCTAGTTTCATAATGTCAGCCTGGGAGGTGGGGTCCTCCCTGATTTTTCCAGCCAAAAAAGACTCTTAACTTCCGCCACTTTTAGAAGAAAACTTTCCAGCTCTTCTAAAACTTATTCAATCCAGGTTGACCATGGATTGAGGCTTGAGTAGTCTCTTATGTGTATGCCAGTTAGTCCTGGCTTTTTGAAGTATCAGAAGATAACAGAGGAAGAAAGAACAAGGATCTCTCAAAGTAATATTGCCATGTGCCATTTCACAGAACGTTTGAGATTTGCAGTCCTTTGAACAATATACTCTATGTATATGGTCAGAAGTTAAGATGCCTGACTTATGGTATAATTTACATCTCTAATTTTCCTCTGAAAATAAGGAATATCTCATTTGCCATCTTCTTTCATGATGGCAACAATTGTTTTAATAACTAATATTCCTAATGCCTCTATGTTTTATATTCCCTGTCTGAAAAATATGATTCATAGTGCCATTCCTACAGATGATGGACTGATGTTTCCAAAATAGTTTGTCGAAGTAGTAAATTTTACTAGACATAAAAATATCTACAGTAGTCACTTTTTGGAAACTGAAAATAAAGCTTTGAAAACATAGGTAGATTTTAAGTGCAGCATGTACAGGTTTGTGCAGGTGGGCAATCAAATTATAGCAGTTGGGGAACATGGATTTCATGTCAATTGTTCATTCTTGAGTGGAAAACTATATTTTTAATGTATTTAAATTTATTTGGCATTTTTATATTTCTATCATTGTAGCCATCCATTATTATTCAACAAAGAAAGGATGCTCTTGTCAAAATAATAACATTTTACTAGCAGAAAGGCTGATAATAATTATGATTAGAAGTTCTGCAGTAGAGGTACTTAAGTGCTCACTGCAATTTCAGAGATGTTTATGTGATTGTAAGGCTTCTGATCAGAAACACAATAAAATGAACACCTTCTTCTAATAGATGCATTCCATCCCATTTGTTAGTCACATGAATAGCAGGGCTACTTCAAAACCAGATCATCTGCAGCACAAATTTTTCACTAGAAGACAAAATAGAAATGCAAAACTTGTTAACAATAAAGGAAAAGTAAAGAAGGAAGATTATTTCTATCCTCATATAATATCAATGATTGAAACCTCCACTTAATTTGACACATTTTCATGCCAATGCAAAAGTGTTATTAGGTAATGGCTTTCCTAGAATAAGTAGGCTCCATCCATTTCCCTAAGGAAAGGTCCATCTTACTAGTGGAGATTGGCCTTATTCCAGCTTCTTAAACTTTGGTACGTGTTAATGTGTACCCAACAATTGCTTTTAAAGCTTTTCAGAAGTATTTAGAATAGAACAAATACAGCCATCCTTAGGTAAATGATTAGCACTTTGTTATCAAATGCTGACTTTTCATGCAAGTGTTCTTACACGTGAAATAGATCAGACATCATAAAGTGCAAAATTAACATTATCTGATTCTGATTTGAGCAGAATATATATAGCATGGAAGGTGATTGTTGGAGTTATTTTCTTTCTTTTAACTCAGATATAACTAAAAAAATCATCCCCTTTCAATATATTTAGCATTTTTATATTGCTAACATTACAGTCTACCTTCTCTCATCACTTGAGCATATTATTAAGCTTTCAGAATTTTTTCATAATACTTATCTTTGGTATCAGCTGTTTTCCTTCTTTTAATAAATGAGTGGTTTGTTCCTACGTTCGTTATTTTTGTGGTATCAACATAATTGAATATTTGCATTTGGGAAAGGAGTAATCTGGGTCAAAGAGAAGTGAACAGCAGAAAA
The DNA here is from genome assembly GCA_013397955.1 of Grantiella picta. Classification (NCBI taxonomy): domain Eukaryota; kingdom Metazoa; phylum Chordata; class Aves; order Passeriformes; family Meliphagidae; genus Grantiella; species Grantiella picta. The sequence goes on along the minus strand of VZRM01002588.1, from coordinate 669,601 downwards.
GTCCAAGTATTTAGCATAAAAATGTCAGAAGCACGTGGGTGGCTGACCACTTGTGCTTTGGAAACAATTCCACTAAATAAAATTACTCTGAGCTAATACTACTTTAATCAGGCTATGCACCCAAGAGTGCTGATCATTTACAAATGTGCACCTGGTTCCGGAATAGTTTGTTTTCTAAATGAAGTATTCCTGAGAATATATTTATATCCTGAGACCAAACTGTAATTGCATGTTTAGATGTTTTGCTGTAGTTAAATATCAGATTTTTTTAGCATTCTGGACTAGTCCCCAGTGAGTGCTCTAGAGATTCTTCAGAGAAAAAAGGATTGGGGTTTCCTAAGGTCTCAGATACTGTGTTTCTCTGAAGCAAAACATCTCAAGCTGAAAGAAGGAGATCAAAATGTAGTATTACCCCGCTAGCCTGTGGGAACTGAAGCAATAGCGTAACCATCAGGGACCAGGGCCAGAGTCATATTCAGTGTTAACCTGGGACAGGCGTGGTATTGGATTAGAACCCTCTATTTTTATAACTCAGTTCAATTTCAATTATGGCAGTTATCCCAAGGCACTTCATTTATCTATTTTCTCTTTTTTCAGATTATATTTAGTGATAATAAGAAGTTGGTCCCTGTCACAATAATCAAACAAAGTAAGTTTGTGTATTTTTTAAAAATTTATTCTTATATTCTGCAAGAGTAATTTGAGATTAAAATGAGTGTCAGGGTAATGGGATGGCCTGCAGCTGGCCCCATAACAATGTAGGCATAGACTGTCATTTTCACCAAAATTGATATGCCAGGGGAAAGAGGTGCACAATTAAGAGATGATGTAAAGGAAATGCAGTTTGCAGACTCTTAAACTGAATGTAAATGCAGAAAAGATTAGAATGGTGTTCTCATCTGCAAATATTGAGGAAAGGTTTTAAGAATGCTGAGGCTTGTTTTAGGTATGCTTTTATTTCTCATTTTGAGTTTTTTAAAATTAACTTCTAATATCTCTGTGTTGTCTCCACAGTTATTCAAAATCGGACACAGTCAAAAGTACCAGATAGTTCTTCTCTCCCAGGAGCAATATTAGGTGACTAGAAGATATCTGTATAATTTTTATTAACCCTGGTTGAAACTTAGAATTGTGCAAATTTAATTTTGTTGATCTTAATAGTCTTTTCCTTGCATGTCAAAGGGTATTTTGCAACTGGTTCAGACAGTATTTGTTTCATTTTATGGTGGTACAGATGTTTCAAGAATGTTGTCGCTTAAGTGAAATAGAATCATTTTATTTATAACATTGTATTTAAAAGAAGACACTGTCACTGTTTAAGCCAAGGACTTCTTTCATATTTCAAGTGAAGTTCTATGGCAAAGATATTGTTGAGATGAGTTTTTGTTCTTACTGGGCTTTTAAGGTAGCACAGTAACATCCCATCTGCAGTCACACACCTGATATATTAGACTATAGTGATCTTGCAAATAGAATTTTATATTAATCTCAGGCCATAAGTGTTTCCCTCCAAGCCATTCAGTTTCATGCTTTATGTTCTTGTTTGACCTATAAGAATACACAGTATTGTCTTAAAACATAAAAACAGGAAATGGTCTGTCATATAGTGCTCAGTGGGGTGAACTACTGGTCTGCCTGAAATAGCCATGAAAGGCTTACTGCCCCATGCACCCTGAGACCAGTTTATTCCTGGATTTATGTGTGGTGTTTAGTCGTTTTTATATGGAAATATTTTCTATACCTGCATAATTTTGGCTTAAGTTTTCTTGGTGTGAGTTTCAATGTATTGATGTGAATCAAACGCACACATACTAACCCAGTTTGGTGTTGAGCCTACTTGGCCCAACAGATAGAGTGTCACAGTATCTGTGATGCTGCAGTATTCCAGGATTGTGTGTTCCAGTATTGAATGATTTCCAACTCTGATAAATCCTGAAATGGTGGTAATAGGAGGAGTGGTATAAAGAGGGAATAGCACCAATGGGAGTGATAATTACTGGATAGAGCAAACTCATTTCCCACATACTCAGATAAACTCCCAGTGGTTCACTATTAGTTGCTCACCTGTCTTGGAGGGCAGAATGTGTGCTTTCATCTCCTCTGGAATTAATGACACACATTTTTCCCTGTAGTGCACCTTATTGTTCCAGGTCTCAATGAAAGTCAGCAGAAACTTCCTCCTCTCCTGACAATAGATGACATACCTCAAGCATCCAGGAAAAAACTGGGTAAGCAGAAATGCCAGACAAATGAAAATCACTGAAAGCCATTTCGCTCTGTGAAAATAATGACTCACAAGTCATTAAATCATTGCTGTACATTTTAATTTTGCACTATGTTTTAATGAGTAAACCAAAGCTAAAAATGTGTGTGTTTAACAAAACTAACTAGATGCTTGTACTGGTTGGGCAGTGCAAGTTCATTGGGTCCTATAGGTACTCAGCTTTCCACATTTATCCGTGTTGGCTTACTTTGTCAAACTGAAGTGGGGCAGAAATAAATCTGTGGTAGCAGAGAGCAGATATATCTTTGTAATTACTCTCTAATGTCTGTCCTCTTAGCTAAGAATGAAACTGGAATATGGCCTGCTGAATCCAAAACACCAGAAGTTCAAGAAATCTCTGCACAGTCCCTTCCAGGTAATGAAAATTCTGTTTTTAGAAACTCTGTGGAATATCTTTGCCAAATACATAAACTAAAATTAAACCCATCTTTTCACTGCTTAATGTACAGTTAAAATAGTAGTTGGAAAACAGGAGGATAGTGTAGATGAATTAGCAAGGAGTGGTAGATGTGGATAAAAATCTGATTCTAATTTTGGAGGAAAGTTTCAGATGATACAATCACTAGATTTATAAAACCACTTAGAACCATATCTTTGTGAGGTGATTAATGCCTTGAAATTGTGAAAAATGGCAAAATGAGTGTTGCATCTTTTGATGCACCTTTAGATACTGATTTTAATGAACTATATAAAGAAGAAAATTAGGGATAAGAACATGATTGTGTGAGATGGATGCATGAGGTTTGGATGGAACAGTGACAAGCTCTATTTCACGGGTGCAGAGGATGACATCATAATCTTCCATTTCAGTTCAGTTCTGAACACATTAATCTTAACCACGCTCTCCCTGTGGACTTACTGGTCCTATTAATGTAAATACATGGGAAAGCAATATAACATCTGATCCTAGGCTATGTGTCTGTGAAATGTATATTAACTTGTATATTTGGAAGACTGAAAATTTTTGTCATCTACTCGTGACTGAAAAAATATCACTTATTTAAAAGGGCATAATCTGATGCTGATTTTAACTGTTCAAAAACATAACATGAAATTTTAAATACTGCAAGATTTTCTGCCTCCATTTGCTTAGGAAACAAATTAGTGTAACATAGATGGACTACTTTATAAATTTGCATGACAGTAACAGCCCTATATTTTAATATTTTCAGCCTGAGGGGAACAACAATTGGAAAGAGCTGAATTGTTCAGAGTCAAATGATGAGGATTAACTTTTCACCCACTTTATTGACCCACATTTCAGAATTGTTTAAGAAGGCATATGCCCGTCTTCGTTTTCTATAGTCTGACTCTAATTCTATAACTGAGTCTGAAGTCTTGATTCTGCTGTCACAAGAGACAATAGTTGGCTTCTGCCAACTGCTTTGCTGAAAGAAAGAAGGGATGCTTGAACAGTGCCTAGAATTCAAAATTAAAAAGGAATTTGAGGAAACAATGACCAAAGGTTTCCTTTGGTTTGGTTTAGATATATTGTGTGATTTTGCTGACATTATTCTATCTATCAAGTATTTCCTGGCTGGATGAGCTGGTGTAGCATGCTGTTTCTTTGACATCACACAACTCATGCAGATACTGCCCTTAAATATGATTGTGTTTATTTTATTCCTTAAGTATATAAAAATTGCGATGCTTAACCTCATCATATCCTCTTAGTCTTAAAAAAACCAGACTAACAAACCCTCCCAAGGAATACATAGGCAACTAAAAAGGGGTAGGGTAAAGAAATGCAGCAAATCATGTAATCATTGACAACAATCTTTCAGACTCACTGATCAATCCTTTTTTAAAATTCTTTTTCTGTGAAAATGTTTGAAGAATTTTATTTTCTACTTAATAAATAAGTGTATTTGCCAATTTCTACTTTAAACCATCCCTTCATTTCTGCAAAACCTTCATAAGGCTAGGTCTTTTCTGTTCATACTAAATATTAGGAGGGGGGAAAGATGCTTCTTCATAAGAATTTATTATCAAAGGATGCATTGAAAATGTGTAGATGCTTTTTAGAAAGCCATATGGAGCCTTTTTAGGTTGTTTGGTTTGTTTTCTCTTACAGTTTGAAGTCTCTTGTGGCGTTAAATTTTGTGGCTATTTCACTATATTATTTACCTTGTTTAATTAACTGGTATTTCAGAACAGTCAATCTGCAAGTATATTTTCTAGCACTTGACCATTTTTGTGAAAGTAAGGAATGAATGCAGTTATATGATTGGTTCTTTGGCAGAATCCAAGTCCTCAGGTCTCAGCCCTCAAGCTTGCATTCATCTAATCAGAATATGTCATTCCTTGCGATGGAATGTACTGGTCAGTCAGCTAAACAGTGTGAAATGTGGCACCTGGGGAGGAGAGCATTGGTTCATTCCATTTTCGTTCCTTTGAGTTCTGTAATTATATTTTTGTGCCAGCATGTAGAAATTCTAACCAAAACCATTGTCATGTCTAGACAGCACAGAATTGTACGTTTATGAAGCTGGGTAGTGTTTCATTATACTGGTAATAATTGGCAAGTCTTGTCATTTTTTGCAACAATTTAGAACACATTTGTTACAATTAAACACATTCTTTTTACTGTCACAGCAATAGTTACTGAAATATTTAGAATAATTTTCATCTTTCATTTCAAATTTCTCTTTTTCTCTTCCATTTTTTTCCCTGTGGTTACTATTCCTTTCAGATATTATTTATTGATCTCAGCACCAGTGTCTCATGTTAAAGTAGGAGTAGTCACACTATTTACATTAAAGAATGTATCCATTATGGTTACAGTATTTCAGTTAAAGGAATAAAAAAGAACATCAGGAAACCGGGAAGTGAAAGTGAATCCTTGAAAAGAAAAATGTTCTTCGAGTGTAATTCTGTCTTGCCATGGCATTTGGAAAAAATAGCTTGAATACTTCAGCATTTTAGCCAGACTTTTATGAGTAACTTCAGTGAGAGATCTGAACACCAAGGTTTTGCAAGAGTTGCATTTGAGAGACAGTTTAATATATAGGCACAATTAATTGAGTTTAGCAATAGGATCTATTTTGTTATATTTCATTCAGGCATCGCTATTTGAAAAATCATACTGGATTCTTTGAGTAAGGCACAATAATTATTTGCTGTGGAAGGCTTAAGGACTGGTGCCAGCCTGGCAACAAAAGATTGATTTAAAAGGAGCTCTGTGCTGTAGCAGCTGTTGTGTCATCAGCCATGCTAGAAGGGAAGAAAGGAGCTCCAAGTATTTCAGCAAGCAGTCTATCTGAAAGGCTCTGTGAGCTGGGCTGCTCTTGAGTTGCACTGGCTCTTTATCAAAGGGTGTGTTTTGTGATGTGACACAGTTTAGTGACTTTTTCTCACGTATTTGTCAGCCAGGCATCCCCTCATTTCCTTAATTTCAATCCTCCCCTCCCTTGGCATGCATTTCCACGGAAAGCCTTGTTAGTAAGTTCTTTCATTCTTTGTTTTTGCCAGGCTTGTTACAATATTTTCCACTCAGAACTAATTTATTCTTAACACAACAGCACAAATCTGTACTGCTTTCCTCAATCTTTGAATTTTTGTCTAATATAGCTCAAACTAATGCTACAATTCTTTTCTCTGCTAAATGGGTCTTTCTATTAACTTCACAGGGCTATTGAAGCCTACCAACACTTAGAAATATGAGCACATTAATCGAAGGTATGAAAGAACTAGGTGTTTTGGAGGTTGTGTTGTTTTCTTTCTTTCTTTCTTTCTTTTTTTTTTTTAAGCTAGTTATTTCTCTATTGTAGAGGTCATACCACAAATTTAGTGAATTATATTTGTGAAATACAGAATAGGCTTGAAATAAAAAGTGCCACCTGGGAATCCCTTAACTAGGGCTCATGTTTAGTTGAAATAGCTCCTTTTGTGCCATGTTTCCCAAGTTCCACTCCTCCTGTCCTCCTACTGGCCCCTGAAGAGTTTGTCTTGTGCTCATGTAATATATGGGGAGTGAGATTATTGTTTTCATCAGAATCTCTAAATTCCAGTTGTAGATGAAAAGAAGGTCAGGAGAAATTGGAGGAAACACAGTTTAAGAAATGTTGCCTAAGTGCGTTCTTGCTGTATTCCATGCTCTAATAGTAAAATAACTTGGTTGTGTTAACTGTTTTCTTTGTAGATAGCCTTGAGCCAGTACATTAGGCTGTACATTTGCCTGGTGCTCTGGAGTAGTCAGAGGCATTTCTCTTTTCTGTAATTTAGCTTTCAGAGCCTAAACTTTCTGCTTCGTGTATCTTTATTTAACAAAAATATCTGCCTTTGTTTCATGCCATCCTGACAATGCTCTGTGCAAAACTGAGAGCTTGGTTTATTTTGTTCTACTTCTAGGCATGCTTGTCCAGCTTGCTTGGCTAATTTAGCTGACAAGACACATGTTTCATTTGAGTGTAAACTGTCTGATGCTCTAAAGAAAAAAAAGAAATCCAAAGCATAATGAGCTTTGTGTTTGTTTTCGGCATGGAATTGTTTGAGGGTTTTTTTCATTATTACATCTCATCAATAGGAAATGTTAACTTTTGAACTGCTTATGAGGTAAAGGTTTGTTAGTTGTTGCTTCAGTGTTTCTTATGAGTGGATTTTCTCCTGTAAGTTTCATAGAGAGAAATTGTTCTACCTTCTCTGGACAATAAAATCCTCCTTGCACTGATGACAGTAGCAGGAACTATAACAGATTTAGAAGCTGAACTGAGTTCTAACAAGGCAGCATCTGTAAAGATTCCAGATTCTGTGGCATTGAAAACACCATACTCCAAACTAGAAAATAGTGTAATTGTTGTAACTGCAATAGCATCTCAATCCCACTATTTAGAGTGTGGGAAACCAGCACATTTTTTTTCCACTACATAAAATAAGAACCTAATAAACCTCCATTATAATTTCTTGCTTGGAGCATGATCAGTACATTGAGAAAAAAGCTTGGAGAGCAAGCAGGAAAAACCAAACTGTCTTCGATTGTGTCTCAAAAAGAAAGTGATCTTTTATTAAACTAATACTAAAACTTAGTGCTATATTGATGCCAACCACCAAGATTAAAGATCTTCTATAAATACCAATGTGTGCTAAATACTGTGCAGTTTGCTCTGTGGAAGGAATCAATGCTCTTGTCTCATTCAGGGCTGAGACCTTATAATTCTGTGTTCCATATCCATGAGCTTTGCCATTTTGCAATCTTAGATGACCAATTCTGTGTACTGTATGACTGATTAAACACCTCTGGGATCTCCAGCAAGATGCAGAGGAATGATGTGATCTTGACTTACTTGCCATTGGTACTAATTGTTATGTGAAACAGCTGGCAGAGTATAATTATGAAGTAGTATATTAAAATATGGCCAGCAATTCAGTTTAAGTACATTTAATGGCTGTTTAATAAACTGCTGTTTTACTCTAAAAATGTAGAAGATGAGGAATTAATGGAAATCAAAACCTATTCTATTATTACTACAAAAATTAAAGAGTTGAGGTATTACAGGAAAGTATTTATGTTCCTGAAAATTTTTATCTTAAAATATTTTAAATGATTCTGATTAACAAGGAAAATATTAGCAAATACACTTTGTGATGTAATGGATCTTGTTTATAATCTATATCATAATGATTTAAGAGTCTGTAACAGAAGTATAGTGCGAGTTTCTGACCTTAACTTTGCTCTCCATGACTTATGTTTTCTTTTGTTAAAATAAAACTGCAGCAAAATAAATCCAAAACATCATATGGATTTCACATCTGAAAACAAAATTAAATATTAATCATGACAGAGTTGACCTGCTGTAATCATTCTAATCATGTGACATAAAATGGTGGTAAGAAAAGCAGCAGGCTTTGGGCAGTTTATAAAGAAATGTTTAGAGGGATTTTAAATTACATTAAACTTCTTTCTTCTAGCTCAGGCCAAGAAAATACCTGGACCTGAAGAATTTAAATCAACGCCTAAACCCAAATTCGTGCAAACTCAAAATATACCGGGTAACTAATTTTGCTGCTTTTTACATTCTTTCTACATTAAATGCTCCAGCAGAATTTTTCTACTACTTGCTGCAACCTCTTTTTGTTGGCTCCAAAGGAAGTCCTGATTAAAAGGTTGTGATTCCTTTTGCGATTCCAGTGACTAATGCTGGAATGAATTGTAAAGCAGGATGTACCTACTTCTGCCTGAACTGTGGCTTTCACAGATTTAACTGCATGATTCAATTTGATTTTTCAAATTAATGGTTTCTCTCTATGTGATCTGCATGGTTGGCATAACACAAAATTTCCATCTGTAAAATTGACCTCAGTGATAGAATTTAAATAATTACCTTCTTGATTTTCTTCTGATTACAGGTTCATTTAGGTAACATCAACAGCAATGAACAAGAAAAATTTTATATGGCATGTGATGGGATGTAATTATATTTGCCTTGAAGGAAAGAGAAGTTCTACTGATTTTTTCATTTTTTGTCTCAATGTTGTTTGGTTAGTTTTGCGATTTGGTGTAACACCTATTTAATCCTGGCTTTCAGAATTCTAAATTCTCTAATCTTGATTTTTTTGCTGGTGCCTTATTCCTTGAGCCAAATTCCTTGAGCAAAATTATGAAGACAAATCTAAACTTGAGGTTAAGCTTCTTTTATTTTTTTAAACTTTGCTTAGACTTTTCTAAAGCACAGCTGGCCTGCATACAGGAGGATGTATGATAAAAGGAAGGACCAGGAATGTTTGCAGGACTGAAATGCTGATCTTCCCATGAAGATGACTTCCAATGCTTCTCAATAAATGTATTTTACATAGTCCTATTTATACATCTTAAGGTCTTACCCTAAATTTTTTCTTTTTCATTTACATTTGACAGCAGAGTTCCAGGATTTACTGAAGTGAAACCATCAGTCAATCTAATTTCATTTTAACTTTTAATCAGCTTTTTTTGCCCATACTCAACTTCCCTTGGTTTTGTTATGTTTCAAATATTAAAATATGAAAATTAATCAAGATGGATGATTGATTAATTATAAACTAGGTGCTCATAGTTACTAACAAATATTCATTAGTAAATTCCCATAATTGATAGGTCTTTGTTGAACAATTAGGGGAAAAAGCTACTTCCTGCATATTCCACATATCTTTTTAAGTGACAATTTATGTGGGTTTTTTTCTAGGTTGAAACTACTTTTTTTTAAAAAATTAAATATCATTGTTTTCAGGAGTGAGTGGTCCATAAGGCAAAATTAAATCCATGGTGTGCCCTGTAGTAGTCAATCAAGTAAAGTTTTGGTTATTTTTTTTTATCATAGCTTCTAATGAAATACAGCTACTTCCTTCTGGATCCAGAATCCCTGATGCTCCAAAAAGTCCATTGACAGAACTTGGTAATTACTTTCTTTGTAAATTTGAGTAAACTTTTGTGAAAAATTATCTTCACAAAACTTGCCAAAATAAGAGATATAACGTAATTAAAACAGCAACACGCAAAATTCTTATATTCTACCCTTTTTTGTGGTGCTTTGCACCCGCTTTAATTACATGACTGGGCCCTAAGCTCAGTGCTTTGATGCTTGTGTTGGTGATGAGTGGGGATGTTTCAGCAAGTTGTGAGCATCTGGAGTCCTGTGCTGGGACGAATATGATGTTTGTGTTGATCCTTTCCCTCTTTGCCTCCCCTTCCCTCTTTGCCTCCTTCCCTCTCTCTTTCCCCCTCTCTCTTTCCCCCTCTCTTTCTCCAGTTGTGGAACATCTCAGATGTGAATTCACTGTATAGGGTGCCATTTGTGTATGTTAGATACTATTTCTGTGGTCTTGTTGTTACCCTAAACGAAGTGTTGTTCAGCTCCACGTGTGCAGTTTTTACAGCTGCCATTGCAGAGTGGTTTGTGGCAGGGGGTGTCCAGTGCCAGCCCCAGACCCCATCTCTTACCATCTTGTGCCTCTACTCCTCTGCGTTGTACCCTGTGTCGCCCTTTCTCAAAAGTCTGATTTCATGACTGTGTTTTCTCTGTGTCTGTGTTAGTCATAAACAGCTCATTCAACCAAAACAATTGTTTGTTGCTGCTTTCTTAACAGGTCTTACTAGTTCTAACTAGTTACTTGGAGTGCCCTTGAATCAGATTAATTTGTATTTCATTCAGCATTAGTCAAAAAGTTATCATAGAATAGCGCTAGCTTATTTAGATGACATACTTTTGCTTACTGTAATATTCCAAATTTTAAAATCATTTTCAGGAACATCTCTTGGTTCTTGAGATGCATATTTGAAGCAGATTCTCAAGAACATGAAAATAATTTTCACAATTTGGTGTTAATTTGATAGATTTCTTGACAGCTCTTTTCCAGATATGTTTGGGGGAATGGAGAGAGACATTTTCTTTTCCAGTAGTGAAAGACATTTTGTTAAATCCAGTTAAAGGCAGCATTGGACATGGTGATTTAAGAACCTATTTGCTCTAAATGTAGCTGAAAAACTGAAAATTAGGGATATGAAGTATTCTTTTCTTTCTGAAAAAAATGGGAATAATAATCCAATCCTATATTTGTCTCAATGGTAAAGGTAGAATAATAGCAACAGTTGAGGAAAAATATATGTTTCATTCAAATATTTACTCTGGTTTTGTTCTCATGTCCTCCATTCCTGCTGAATAGTTTCATTTGGCAAAAGTGAGATTTCATTATGAGGCTAGGCCCAGTCACTAGGTCAGCTGGAGCATCTGCACTCCCCATGAAGTCACTGTTGAGGTCAAAGATATCCTGTGAGAGTGAGGGGGTGATTATCCAGAGGAGATTTCTCTGCACTGTGCCTCTGCAGCCTTGATCACCTGCTGTCATAAAATCAGCAAAGAAAGCAAAATTTAATTCGTTAAGTTCAACTGCATCTGACCTGTATTCTGCCCTAGTTCTCCCGAGGAATTTTTTCTTTATTTTTCTATCCTGATTGTGCTAGAGGAAGATCTCTCCTTTGTTTTGTAAACTTCCTGTGTGGCCAGTTTATTTTGAACTCAAATGTTTTTGGAAAAGATAGCTTTGTTAACATGCCTTCAATGTTCTGATGCCTTCGGGAGACCTCTCATAGTTCTTACTGGATGTAAATGGATCAATGGAAGCTATTGCCAAAAGCTATGAATCATAAGTCTTTTGTTGATAGTATTTTCTTCTCTATAAATATAGAATAGAATGGTTCCATTTGCAAGGGACCTAGAGTGATCATCTGGTCCAGCTGCTGAGTCCAACTATACCAGGATAGTAACCCAGGATCCAAATTGTTAATGTGATGAGATGGATTGAAAGTAAATTGGAAAGCAGATCTAATATACGAAATAAAATCCTTTTCACTTTTTGGCATATATTCGTCTTGCCTATACTAGAAATGAACTCTGCACCTAATTATTTGAATGGGGGCTTTTACCAGAAGGAATAGTACTTACTGGCCAGTACACATGGTTGCATGGGATCTGTGTCCTGGAAGCAGGACAGCAGTGCAAAACCTGCACATGGTGGAAGCTTGTTCATGATGGACTTTAGGTAAAAATGCCCAGTCCCATCTTGACTCCATTTTCATCAAAACACACTTCCAGTTATCCATAATTCAAAGTGAAATAACCAGAAGGTCTTTGTAGTAGTCTTCATTACAGATAGCAGATAATAGGTGTTGTTTACTAACTTTCATGATTATTTCCCTGAGTTCATTGTACTACTCTTTTCTTATCTTTTTCCATTGCAATTCCTTTAAAAATAGTTAAACATAATGCAACAGTGACCAGTTTACAGAGACCTGCAAGTGGTGTGAATATCAAATGTGTTGTGTTTGGGCTGTAGCTGCCTTGCTGTGAATAAAATCCTCTTAATGAATAAGGATTCAGCTTGATTAGATAATCTATATCCAAATATGAATGGGATAGAAATTAATGGAATGAAGGGACATTCAGACCAAACAAAAACTTACTGGTTACAGTTGAAATTAGATTTTTTTTTTTATCACTTGAAAGGAGAGAGTCTGCCTTGGAATGATATAATTTTGTTTCATGTTTGCACTTAGCTACTCAGAGCCCAGCCTTGAAATCCTTATCTCCACCTTCTGCAGAAACAAGAGAGATGGAAATGGGTAATTAGCAGATTGGTTCCATGATTTTTTTTTCCCCATTATCTTAGCATCATGTCGATCTGCAAATATTAGTCATGGCTACCAACACTCACAGAGAGCTGCTTATTCACCATTCTTGTGTCTGTGTAACCGCCTGAAAAATGTATTTGTTGTCAGCTTAAAAACTGCTTAAAACCGTGTTGTCACATCTCATCGTTACCTTATTTCTTTTGGTATAGCTGCAGCTCTTACCCTGAAAAATTAATGAGAGAATCCCTTGCTGGTCAAAGTCCTTTCACGCATGTAGAACTTGCATTCCAAGGCCAGAGACCTGTATTTCCAGCCATCACCTCCCCTTGTCACAGCCATTGTCTCATGTCTCACTTGGGCCATCTGCCATCTTGCTCAGCTTTGCACTGGCATCATCTGGAGCTGCACAGCCTTCACTCAGCTGTTTGGTGCTAATCCATCAAGTCACAGCTCCCTCAGCATTTTAAGCTTAGATTCTTTTTTTCAGCTTTTGAGGAAAAACAGACTGTTTCTTCAGGATCCAAACCATCTGGTACCATAGAAGTGCAACCAACCCCATCTGGTAATGGTTTCTCGTAAGGGTAATCCTCCTGATAGGTGGGAATGTTTGGAGGAGACATAGTGCCTTTTGTTAAATAGTTTGTTCAGTTGGACATAAATGAAGAATAACTGTAGGTTTGAAAGTGCTGCATCAAGTATCAGATTCCTTTATGACATTTTATATGAAATACTAAACTAGCAGTTCAGAGGTTTTTCCATGTCTGGCAACAGCATGTAATTCTTAGTTTTAAAATTAAATTTGACTTACTGTAAATACCAAATTTAAACAGGACTGTCTACACCTGAATTTCATAAGTAAAATATCCTTATTTGCTGAAGGATTCAGAGTCATAGAGATGAATGGAAACTGAAGAAATTCCAACATATTTTGAAATTGTAGCTCTTCTTTTAGCTTTTCTGTATAAACATAGACAATTCTGCTTAGATTTCTAAACTGGCACTATAAAAACATATCACTGAAGATTCAAAAGATTTTTAGTTGGTCCTTACAAAATTTCTAATATGTGTTCCTCTTATTTTGTAGATGTTATTTGCCTGGGGCAACTGACAGTTTTCCAAAAGAAGGAAAAAAATTGAAATGAAAGCCAGTTGGAAAGATTTCATTTCATTAGCATGCCAATAGTGTAATGCCTGATGCATATGTTTTTGGAAGAAATTAATATTGAAGGAAATCCATTACTGATGGGGAAATTGATTACAACTGTGAGCCATTCACATGTCTGACAAAAGACAGTTTTTATGTTTCATTTGGTCCTGTTCCTGTTTTGTCATCCTTTTTCCTTCTCCAATTTCAGCACCAGGATATCTTCCTTCCAGATCTTAGAAATAAATTCCATGCAGTCCCACTTTGCTACTTTTTAGTTATAATTTGTTCTCCTACTTTGAACAGCATTGTACTTCCCATTTTTAACTGTATATTTCACTTTATTTTTGTCTGATTCTGACAACAATTAGGTCATTAATTGCATCATGTATCTGTGCATTAATGCATGTTTTTGGAAATAATTTTCAAGTCCCACTTTATCAGTTTTTGTACATTTCAGAGTCTACCTTTCTGTGGAACATAATGTGTTAAATATTACCCAGATGTTTCGTCAGGTCATGAAGGAATACGATGCTGTTGCAGAATGTTTTTTATCACTTCAAAACAATACAGCATTATTTTTCCTTTTATTTTCCAGCTTCACCTGATTTTCTTCATGTTACTTCTACTCCCCAGCCTTTTATCTCTTCAGAAATACCAGGCACTGGTAAATTATAATAATATTCTTTCAGAAGCATACCCTTTTGATTGGTTGGTGCTGAAAAGGTCATTGCTGCTTCCATGTTGATGACTTCAGACAGCTATTGCACACTGCTTGCCTTGGGTGTTGCCCTACATCTTATTTTCTCAAATCATGTATCAGCATCCTCATTCCTGGGATCAGACAGAGTGCAGGCTTAAAGCAAGTGGGCAACAGAATAACGCAGTATTGATCAAAGGGGTGTGTCAGGAAAAGACTTAAATTTTGCAAGGCTTAAGGCTGCTACAGTCAACTAAATTATGATTTTTTTGTGATAATTTTTTTTGTTTCTTTTTTCCTGTGAATTTTTCAATGCTCAATGTTCATACACAATTTGGTGTGATTTTTCCTAGCTATTGTCTTAAAATAAGAAATTCAACACATCTAAGGCCAGACCTTTTCAACTAAGCTACACTTTGAGTTATATATTTGGGGATAGGATATTTTTCCTGTAGCCTGAGGTGTGTGGGGATGCTCAAGTGTTTTAAGCATTGGTTGAGCAGGATGAAGTTAAGAGGTGAGGACAACGGTGGTGGGATAGGAGGGAGATGAAGGGGGAAGGAAAGCAGTTCATTGCCCAAATCTTCTCTGACCAATGCAGCAGGAGTGTGCTAAATTCTCTGCTGAATAACCTGCTGTTTGTTGGCATCCCAGTACATTTCAGATTTGTTGCATTATTCTACAAAGCACCCCGCTCCCAAGTAATTATTTTAAATCAAGTTAGCTCCTTCAGCTACATGGGATATGTGGGACCAAATCTGACTGAAAAAAAGTTGTGTGAAATTGAGATAGTGCATAGAGCTAAGTGAATTAATGAAGTGGTGCCATAATACTTTAATCTCCTGAAAAAATATTTTTTCCAAAATTTTCTGAAGAACTGTTGACTTCATGGGTAGATATGGTATGAGTTGTAGAGCTGTTCCTTTCAGGTGTTATTTATACATAATGTGCATGTAAAACTCTTTGTGAATATTTGCACACATGGGAAAACTAGAGCACCTACAGCTAAGTAATTAAACTAGTGAGAGTATTTAAAATAGAGAAGGTTAATTTGGTCAATAAATAAAAATAATATTAAATGCTCTGCAGAGCAGTGGAAGGTAACATTTCTCTCACCCAAATGTTTCTTCTTAATTTATTTACATGAAGTTATTTCTTAGATGGAGTTTTGGGGTTTTTTTACTGCAGCTAGAGATACTACTGATTGAGATACTACTGATGGAGAAATATCCATGCCTGTAATTACTACAGCGCTTCAGCTGTTAGAAATGTGGCATACAATTGTTGACTTTATTATAGTTGAAAAGATTTTTTTTTTAATCCTTACTGCTATTTTTGGAAGCTTTGCATTGCTTTAGTTGTCCCCATCGCAGGAATTCATACCACTTATTGCTGTCATTAACTAGACTCAGTCACCTGCAGTCATCATTCATCTTTGTAGATACAGGATCAGGGGCAAAGAGGAGGGTTCCCTTTAGGTGGTTGTGTTTGGTTTTCTCAATATTAAGATTCACAGCTGTGGACCTGCCTTTCTCAGGTTTGGAATTTTTTTTCTTGTGCTGAGAGAACTTAATTGTGAGAGGGAATAAAAATTTACATATGTATTTCTGTGCAATGTTTCTGTGGAAAGACTGGCCCACAGACTATTTTCTAGATCCAAAGGTGTCTTTTTACTACCTGTCATTCATAATGTGCTATGATTATTAAGTAATAATAATAATTCTCATTAGTATGAATAATTAGGTCGCCTGGTCTCCACATTGACTTCCACCCCAGCCTAACAGTCCATGAGACAGAGGCCCAACTGACTTGCAAGCAATTTTCTCTGTGCTTCCATTTTAACAACGTGGCATCTGTCTGTCAAGTCCTGAGTTAACCAGGTAGCTCAGAGGAAATTAAGCCTTTTAACATAAGATTATCTTTTCAGATTTAGGTGAAAGGAAGCCTCTTTCTTCAAGATTCACAACATCTGGCATGCCAGTTTTACCTGGTAATGATATCTCTCTTCTCTGTAGTTCTCCTCACATCTAGGCAGTCTCTCAAAAGACACAGCAATGCTTTGTTTAATGGAGGACTTATTCTGACTTGCTATGCATAAAGCTGGAGAGACTGAAACTAGTTGCATCTGCTGCAACATTTGAGACATTTGGAATGAAATATTGCAATGATAAGATTAATTTTTTTTTATGTTGGTAAACAATTAGCTAACTTGTCCCAGTTTTCTTGTGAATAAAACCTTTGTGTTTATATGGAGATAGACATACAGATACATACATATATATAGATAGATATGGAGGCCTGTTGTTAGGAATGGTTCAATAATCCTTAACGTGTCAAATTTGTTCATTTTGCACATTGGAAAAGTATTTCCACAGGCAGAAAAAAAATTTATCTGCTGTTCTTAAGCAGGTAAAGCCACATTGGTTAGTGAGTCACTGAATGTTGCTAGAAAAGGAACAAGTCAAAAGGACCTGAACAGACGTGTTTCCATTTCCAAAGGCTGGGAATATCAAAATATCTCAGAGGAATCAGCACCATTTCCTTATTGCCACCAACTTCATCCATGTGCATGTTTTGTAAACTGTCACAAGTCTTGCCTCCTTTAAACCTGAAGCCAAGCCCAAAGCAATGGGGGAAGCTGCGCAGTTATAGTGAGTATATAGTATAGATTTATCACTTTTATGTATTGGGCTGTGCATTGTCTCTGTGCAAAATTAGCATAACAGGGTTTGAGGAGATCAGTAAAGGTACTTGTTCTTCAGTGTAGAAAAAGAGCTGTTGAGTTGTACAAATATAAGTTGCAAGATGTGCTAGAATTCTGCAGAAAATATTTCTTCTGTCTCTTGTATGTAAGCTTTTCTCTACATATAGAGAAATTCTCTATACTGCACTTTATTAGTGTCAGGGGCAGTAATTTCTGGTCCACAGAATGAAGGATTTCATTCATTGTAGGGAAAAGTGGGATCAGATCTTGAATTCTAAATACAAAGGTGTGATTCTTAGTTGCCATGTTACCTCTGCGAGAACTGTTAGCATCTCTTAAGGATATGTAAGAGATGGTTTGGTAAACTTGATATTTTGGCGGTTTTCTGCTGATGTAGAGCCATTCAGCTGCTGAGGCTCAGGGAGTATTGTGTTAATTGCAACCATGGCAAGACACTTGACTACAGGTTTGAGTCACAAGGAGCTGCCAAGAAAGGGCATGTGTGGCCATAAATACAGACATCTGGGGGGCTGGGAGCTGGTGCTGCTTGTACTGCTGTGGCAAGACTGAGGGAATATCTCAAGATCATTTCCATGTCTGACTGTAGCAACCAAGAAACCAGAGCTGAAATCGACCTCACCTGCTTCACGGGAAACCACCAGGAAGGGTAAATAGCCAGCAATTCCCTCCTTCACTGCTTCCTTTGGCAATGCTGTTCTCTGCAGGGATGAACCTGTTCAGATGTGCAGGTGTCCCAAAAAATGGGTCAGAGATGTGGCTGGACCCTTCTGGCTCCTTACTGAAAATGGCTCTACCTGTAAATTTTCTGCAGCCCTTTTTGGGGAAGCATTTCTGGGTTTGCTCTTATCCTTGGCTGGCAATGCCAGTTGAAAGCAGCATGGTGCCAGCACGGGCAGTGATGCTGTGCCATGGTAGCCTGGCCCAAGCAGGGCCATGTCCCCTTGTTCCCAGCTCTGTCTCCATGTGACCTGTGTGCCAGCAGCCCGTCTGAGGAGCTGAAGTTGGTTTTTGTGTTTGATCTTAGCTCCTCGAAGACCAAGGCCGAAGTCCACCACTCCTTCCTCCCTGACAACCCAGCAAACTGTGATGGGTAACTAGCAACAACCTTCTTTTCCCATTGTCTCCCATCTCTCTTACTTCCCATCACACCTCACACCCCAAACCACCCTTGTCATCTTCTCGGGAGAGGATGAAACCTTGTTGGTGCAGCATGGCTTGCCAACACACTCGCCACACTGGTTTTGCAATTCTATTGTTTGATCCCATGCTTTTTCCACAGCTGATGATCATTTTCTGCAGGAAGCATGTGACATCCATGCACCATTTCTATATTGCCACCAACTTCATCCATGTGCATGTTTTGTAAACTGTCACAAGTCTTGCCTCCTTTAAACCTGAAGCCAAGCCCAAAGCACTGAGCAAAGGTGCTGCAGCCTTGCCCCAGGAATGCCCACACCTTTCCATTGCCATCCCCTGGAAATGGGAATGCCCTGCTTCTGCTTTTGAGGCAGTGTTCTGTTTTCTAAAATTGATGCCTCATTTCCGATTTTGGTGAATCACGGGATGTTTCTTCATGGTTTGGATGCCGTCAGCCTCTGGCAGTAAAGATATTTATTGCAGATCTGGTAACAATGCAAGGCAGGAATTGTCCCAAGAGATGTTGTGCTTTTAGCCCACCTGTTACTGCATTTGGGCCTAAACTGGGGCAAAGCTTAAGTGTAGAGATGAAAGGGGTCATACGTGCAAAACCATATTTAATTCAGGCATTGGCTGTGGCACTTGGCGACAGTACTGGAGATGCTTGTGGTGACAGCTGCTTTCACAATGGCAGTCCTGTGTCCTTGCAGCATTTTGTGGCCCATGGGGTAACCAAGTATTGCATGAGCAGTCTGGTGAGCCTCAAATCTGAAGCTGAGAGCAAGTTAAAAATGTAATGAACACTATTAAGTGACTTGGCACTTAAGTTTGTCACTGTTAGTCTTGCTTTCATATCAACTGAGATAAGTCATGTACTTCAGGATCTTTTCCAGGGAATTTACATTCCCTACCTTGCATTACTTGAAGTAATTTTCTGAGGTTTCTTGTTTTTACAGTGGAGAAATCAGATACTTGTAATTATAACAAAGCGTATAAATTTGGCTAGGCTAAGGATATTAGTTTCTGTTTCCCTGCCTGGTGATGTTGTCTGAATCACTTTTTATGTTCTTTTATTTTTGCCAAATTTTTAAATTGGATTTTTTCCAGTATCTTCATCTCATAAATTTGCTTTCTCCTTGACTTCTCTTGGCCAGTGTTCTCGTACTTTTTCAGTCTTGCATTCCTTCTAACTCATGGGAATTTTTTTTCATTTTCCTTCTGTCATTCTGTTTATTTTTTTGCATTATATTTGTGCGGTTTTACACATCTTTGCATAATAACCTCTTTCTTAAAATTCTGCTAATTTTGCAGATTTTTTCCCCAGTTCTTTATTATTTGTTCTCTAAACCATTTTTTTCAGTTCTTTATTTTTTGTGCTCAAAACCATTGAGTCCATGGTTGCCGGTGGTTCCATGACATGGTGGTTCATGTATTTTTTAAATAATAAGCCACCATTTTTTTCCAGCCTCACATGACATACTTCATGTCACTTCCACTCCCCAAACTTCTACATCTGCAAAAATGTCAGAGCGAGAGACTGGTAAATGGCATTTATTTTATTACCTATTGTTGATTTGTCTTGATATTTAAGTGGTGCTATTCTTATGTCTGTTTTATGTCCTGTATTTTTAAAGTTCCCTCCAGTGGTCTTTCATTTGTTCATTATGGCTTCATGCTATTTGTTAGAATTACTAGTGTATAATTAGCAGTTCTAGCCTCAAGTAAGTGATCCTGATACCACCTGGCTCTTTCAGACTAGTGCTGTATTACTGAAAGATTCTGGTGTGGTCAGTGGGGCAGAATTTAGCATTTAATAGGAAACTCTCAGGCTTTGATTAATTTTGGGTGACCAGCATAAAAGTTATTCTTTGCAGGGGGAATTTTTTTCTTTACCTAGTAGACACATTTTAAAGAGATTCATTGGTTGCACATTGGTTTCCAGTTAAAAACTTTTAAAGTAGTTTCTAATAGTCAAATGACTGCAGCAGTACAGCATTTTGGTGCTAAAGTTATTTTTACAGTTACTTCTGCTAATAATTTGTTATTTCCCTCCATGTATTCATGAAGAATATAGGTTTTGAGGCACAATTTATGCATTTGTGTTTGAGCATGAGATTTTTCCCAGAATCTAGTAATAAAAAAAATAGTAGACGGTTGCTGTGAGGTTCTGATCTGTGTTTCTGTTTGTGCTAGCATGGTTTAAGCAAGTGGCATTTTATTATATTAGTGTATCAAACATCACTCTTTTTGGAGACCAACCAAATGGAATTGGTAAAGGAGCATTAGCATATATTGTCATGTGAAAATTAGTTTATTGCAACATACATAATTTGTGTTGTCTCTAGTCTTACTTTGTAAAGGTTTTGTCAATGTTCTTTTAGCTTCTCATCACAGATAAATTTAGAAAAGCTTTTATCTATTGCAGAATTCATACTGAACACAAACATGATGCAGCTGTGCTAATACTCAGTGGGTGGTGCTGACAGTTATCTTGCCTCTGCATGAATGGATTTTTGGGTTTTTTTGGAGCTAAGAATTCTATTTATCCAGGGTTATTTCTATCTTCATTAGACAGAAAACTTTTAGCAGTTTACCAGGCATGACTCTGTTGTTGTCTGCAACATTGTTCTCACCAAGTTACCAGAGAATTCCCTCTTGATTTAAAGAACTGGGCTCTTACATTACTTATTACTTGGCCTTACACTTCATTAAGTCATGAGTGTTCTTAATATTAGGAGCACCTACTCTTCATTTTTTCACATAATACCACTCATAGAAATGTTTCTTTCATGCTCTAGGCTGCATAATTTCTCTAATGGAAGTGGTGGTCTTAGGGCCCGATAGAATCTGGGTTTTTTGCATTTGTGTTTTCATTAATATATTGTCAGAAAAACGTAAAAATATTTTTAAGCCTTTTTCTGGCAAAGCATGATCTGTCTCAATAATCCTGTTTCTATCAAAGTAACTTTGTGTTAGTTGCAGAGAAAATCTGATTCTTGGCCAAAATATGAATTTGTAGGATTTGTGTTTTGATACCACCTGTGTGAAAATACCTCTGCCTATGCTGTATCAAAATAACACTGGGCATTTGCAGCTCCTTATTTAAAAGACTTATCTGGCAAATCCAAACTAAACTGTAGTGGAGAAGAGGTTTGCTATCAGCTGTTGCTATTGGATAGAATTTCAAAAATGCGATGCAGACAGCTGGCATTATAGTTAATATCTAAAATTAGATGTCACGTATTAAAAAAAAATTACTCCACAAGACAAAAATGGAGTAGGCTACCACAAATATCAATAAGAAATGTATATACAAGAAATATAAAATAAATTTACATCCGTGGACCTGCTAGGGGCTGAAGATCACCTTATCTAAAGGCTGATTTTACTTATTGTTTCAAGATTGTTTTCATATTTGATCTTAGCTACCTGGGGATCGGGCCTGAAAATCACTTCTCATCCCTCCATGGAAACCAGAGGGAGCGTGATGGGTAAATAGCATATAATTCCGTTAGCTTTTCCATCCCTTGCCATCACTTCCAGCAGCTGTGGAGAGTGCCAAGATTCATGCAGACACATTGCTTTGAAAACTACTTGGTGCTAGGCTTTCTCCCCACACTCCACCCCCACCCCTGCTCAACTCAGCCATTTCTGTGCAATCAAAGCTGGAAAATAATTCCCCACACTGACTGAATAACAATCCATAAAAAAAAATCTCTGCTAGCTTACGTTGCCTTCCAGTTTCTTCTGGTAGCTGCAGTTTTCTTTCAAAGAATATGTGCTTTAAAAAAGAGGTCATGAGAAGAAGATTGCCTTGCATGAGCTACCGGAATTGACCCTCCTTCATTTCACACCAGCTTCAGTGCTAATGTAACACCTCATTTCTCAGCTGATCTTTACAGCTGCTGCCACCTTGCTTGATCTCACATCAATGTTGTCTTGAACTGCCCAACAGCTACTGGCCAAATACTGTGGATCTGAAGCCAGTTCTAATTTTAACTCCAGATTTTCTTTCAGCTTTTGATGAAAATCAGCACATTTCTTCAAGATCTGAAACATCTGGCATCCAAGAAATGCCATCAGCTGTACCTGGTAATACTTGAAAAATGTGATTTTAAATAGAAATTCCCACAGAGATTTCATAAAAAATTCAGTACACTGTTAGTTAAGTTTAACATGATTCAAAATAATTTCAGAGCTGTCATAAGTAATTCACTCTCTCAAATACCAGACTAATTTAGAAAATTTTGCATGAAATAATAAATATACTCTTCTAATTTTGGCCTACATTGATGATGTATTTACAAGTCTATATTGCTGTGTTTGACATTAATAGGCATGTGTTATTACATAAAATAGTATTCTCTTTTCAATTTGTAGTACTGCAGAGGGGTAGAGTGAAAGCCTATACCAGTTTTGTTTAAATCCCTGAATGAATCTATTCTAAGGGTTGAAAGTGTTAAGTCCTATAGAAATATCAGGACAAATAGCAATGAATAAATAGGGTTCAAAATAATGGAGAATAGACCCTTAAGTACTTTAATTGGAATATGTTTAAAGCAATCATCTAAATTACATTTTGCTGCCAGAAAGGGAGACTGCATAGGCATGAGACTAATAGAAACAAAAATGTGCAATATCTCATGTATTTCTATGTTGCTTGAGTTCAATTTTTTAAAAAAATAGCACAACATTGTAATTAAAGAAAACATTTGCAACAAATTGATCTTGACCTGACACTTCTGTGGTGGACCTGATGCATTCAAACACCCTTGAAACCTGTTATACCAGACCCCAGTGAAATGGAACTGGTGGGATGATGGTATTTTTTTGACATTTAACTTGCTTACACCTAAAAATATATAATAATCTATATTGTTTTCCTGTTCTTCCTTGTCAAAATGTATCCTTCAGGCTTCCACTACTTCCTCAATTCAAAAAATAAGCTAACTTACCAATACCTTACAAAATGAGACACTGAACACATGCAGTTTTATCAATAATCAAGGTTCTGTTTTGTTTAGTGTCCCTGCAAGAATTAATATTTAATTTCCATCCAGTAATGACAATTTCATACAAAGTCTATTTCAAGTTGTTGCCAAAACTCCCTTGCAGCAAAAAGTAGTTTAGGTTTAGTTGTCATAGCACTGCCACTTGCTGGCTTTTTACTGCTGTGAACACATTTTCTTCTAAGTCTAAAGGGCAAGCCTGTTAAAGAACAGTTTTGTATCAGTCGTTTCTTGATCACTAGCTAAAATGCATCTTTGTACAAAGTGCAAAAAGACTGATATTTTGCACCAGCTTCTGTGAATTCCTTCTTTCTCTTGGTGCAATTTAAACTCCAGAAAGTGTAAAAGAAGAAGATTCTCAGGAGTTCTGTCTAGCATCAGATATTGGATTCTCTTGTCACCATATTGGGCTGAATGTCTTTCTCTTTATTCACATACTACACTCTCCAAAATCTTTTCTGTATTATCTTGCTCATGTTTGCAATGACATCACCTTGAAAAACACAGCTTGTGTGTTTGCTATCCCAGCAACAGTCAGATTCCTCGGCACTTTAAATCCAGATTTTCTGTGCAGCTCCTAATGAAACACAGACAGTCTCACAATTCACCTCTAAAGCATCTGGAGTCATGGAAATACCATTAGTTCAGTCTGGTATTTACATTTCTTGCAAACTGTTTTTGAATTATCAGAAGGGTTCCCAGTGTGCTTTTGGTGAAATGTTGGGTTGATTTCCTTTACTCTGGGGATAACTGCAAGATAAAAATTCTTCATCTGGTGCTACTTTTTTTTAGGGCAACATATAAGACATTTAAAATACTGGATTATGATTTTCTTTCCAAATTCTGAGTTCACTTTTACAAAACTAATTGGTGGTATTACCCATAATTGCCATTGACCAATTATGTATTACTTAATGTAACAGAATCCTGATACAGATAGCTACTGTGTTACTTCACGTCACATCCTTTTTTATTTTCTATGTACTTTGTTATAACTAAAGTGTATTTCTGTGGTTATTGGTATTTAAGACATCATCCTGGTCAGTTGCAACATTGCGGGTAGAGGATGATGTGTGCAGGAAATTCTCTTTGTGAATTTATCTTCTACTGATTTTTCATGTTCAGTTGTGGTTTTAAAACAGCTAAATTGCTGGTCAAGTTGTAAATCTTGAAGTTGTATGCAATATTCAAACATATTTCTCATAAAGGAAGACTCTCCAGCTATGACAAAAATCTTACTAGGGAGTTGAAAATTAGCAAAATGAGCATTACAAACCCAAGCTCGGGGTTTGGGATTTTTCAAAATAGCTTGAGACTTGATAATCTAGATATATCTAGGGGGGAAAGCAGATAAAGGTCTATTTAGGGAGATAAAGTTTTGTCAGCTCTCTGCATGTTTCCTAAATGATCAAGCCAATTTCTTTCATATTTTTTTTCCTCTATAGGACAAATTTAATGCTAAGCACAGGAGCTCTCCTTTTCTTCTCTTGGTATACTCTGAACCTTGCCTTCTTCTGCAAACCCCTATAGGTATTTGTAAGTGTTCTATAGTATTGCCTGTACACTAACAAGAAGGTACTTCCTTTTATATCTGCCATCCTAGCAGCTATGTTGAACACCCTAAAATAGGTGGTAGTCAGGGTGCAGACATTCTGAAAATGTATTTGTGAAACTTATTATTCCCATTTTTCAGTAAACTAAATTAAGATGGAGAGGACAGTAGGTAGCCCTGTGTCACAGAGAAGTGTGTAGTCAGATGAAAAGGGAGAAATTTCTGAAAGTCTTTCAATCCACCCCGTGTCAATCTGCTCTACAAACCTTTGATGCATTTTGGAAGGACTATATTTGTTAAGACTGGAGGAGCCTAACAATTCTTTCAGAACAAGTACTCCATGTTTGAAATGTTCTCTTTGTTAGTCCATCAAATTTGTGTTCTTTCACGTGTTCTTGCAAGTGTGGTGACTATTTCCAAACTTTGATTCCATTTTCTGAGATAAACTGTTTGACTATCATCTGCTTGTGTTAGGGGTTTGTGCCATGCTTTTGTGAGAAACTTTTATTTTCAAAAATACATTCTCAGGCAAGAAAAGAGATTTTTTTTATTGTGATCTTTGCACTCACAGTTGTCGTTTGCATACCTGTTCACTAATTACTAGAAAATAAACATGACTCTTCTTGTAGCTTACACTTGTCTTCCAGTGTGGATATGATTGTGTCTGTTCAAAATACTTCATAACTCTTCAGAATTAAAACTTGTAAATTAATTAAACTATTCTGTTAAAGGTTCTTACAGATATTGGTTAAGAAAGCACAAGTTGATTTTCTTCTACTAGTTGGCCCAGCTCTTGACAGAAATGCTTATAAAATTCACCCATATGATTTTTCCGGAAAGAAGATATTTTTTAATTATTTTTCCCCTCAGGGATATATTATTTTTAGCATCAAAGTTCAAATTTTAAGTGTGGTGAAGTATCTATTAATCAGAGCTAGTTAATTGTTTTTCAGATTAAATATAAGGTGGACAGTATCTTTGATGCAAGCAGAAGTTCTATCTATATATTCATTGACTAGTTTGCAATTTATAGTCTGAAAACTTTTTTGCCAGAAAAAGGATTTTGGAATCTGTTGTTTATTGCAGTTAAAAGACAGCTCTGGAGCATCATGACTGCCATTATTGTGTAATAGGAGCAGTGTTTAGCTAGTGGCTGGGGGTTTGTGGTAATATCAAGTGACAAAAAATGATGTACGATTTGTTTGGCAGAAAGAGTATACGTGAGAAACCACAATTGAAATATTGATTTATTTGGGTGTGATTAACGTAATGTTTTCATATGCATAGAGTGACTGCCATAACATCTCAAGCTAGCTTCCATCTCTAATCTTAGCTCTCCCGAGACCGGTTCTGGAGCCCACAACTTTTCCTTTCCTGAAAACCACGAGGACAGTGATGGGTAAAGAGTGATTCCATCCTAATTTCTATCATTTCACAATACTTAAATAAGAAAAGCTGTATTTTAATATTTAGTCCAAATTTTCCATTTTTTTCATGATAGTGGCAATGCCAAACATTTCAGCAAAACGGTCAGTCATTTATAAAGATGGTGAGATGCTTAATTATTAGGCTTCTCAATCACTCTTTGAAATTTTCTGCTCCATAGGCTTAGTTCACTGAAAGATCAACTGTCTCCATACTACACTAACTCAATTAAGCCACCCTGATCTTTAAGTGCAATAATGAATGCAAATACATATGAGTGTAATATGGGTTTGATTCACACAGCTCTATAATAACACTGCTTAAAAAAAGGTTCATCTCTATTTGTGAAAGAAGTTTTCTGGTTTAATCTTAGTTACTCAGAGACTAAAGATGAAATATACTTCTCCTTACTTTGCAAGCCAAGGAACAGTGGAGGGTAAATTGGATTTTTTTTTCTTTTTTTTCTCACCATCACTTGACATAATTTTCACCTGATTTGAGTAGTATCAGTGGTTTGTTAATGCACTTTTAAACACTTTCCATACTAATGGCATGATTATGATGTTTGCAAATATGCTTTTTTCCATTACTTAAAAAATGAATTTTGAAGGGACTGGTGACAAAAAGAATTCGTCATTAAATTCCTGTGTGACTGTATGTGCAGTTCTTATTTTGAAAATTCTTTATAGAAAGAAATATTCCAATATGGCAGAAACATAATTTTGAGTCCTCTTACTGACGTGGATTTGTTAGCATACATAACTTATTTTTATCTTTTTCAATGAGAACTAAAGTTCAGGCTTGATGAATAAGCATGTTAATCATTGGCTTAGAGACGAACTGCAAGGAAGAATGGGAATTATCTTATTTCACAGGGAATTGCAAGGCCTTCCATGTGGATGATGAGAGCTTATGAAGTCTGTTCTATGTAAAAGCAATAATAATAGTGAAAACAGTAAGAAAATACTTATTTACAAAAATTATTGAACTTTTAAGAAAGGTTGAAGTTATGACTGAGTATTGATAACGTAATGCGCAGTTTATTCCATCATGCTCAAACAATTAGCAATTAGCATTTGCAGCTGCTTGGAGGCATACCCAGCACTTGTCATCTAAGATGAGTCTTGGCTCATGTTCTCTCTTCATTTCCTATTGGCTTTGAATCTCCCAAGGAAATGTAAGGAGTGGTTTGGTGAATTAGACATTTAGGAATTTTTCTGCTGATGTAGAGCCATTTAGCTGCTGAGGCTCAGACAGTGTTGTGTTAATTGCAACCATGGCAAGACACTTGACTACAGGTTTGAGTCACAAGGAGCTGCCAAGAAAGGGTATGTGTGGCCATAAATACAGACATTTGGAGGGCTGGGAGCTGGTGCTGCTTGTACTGCTGTGGCAAGGCTGAGGGAATATCTCAAGATCATTTCCATGTCTGACTGTAGCAACCAAGAGACCAGAGCTGAAATCGACCTCACCTGCTTCACAGGAAACCACCAGGAAGGGTAAATAGCCAGCAATTCCCTCCTTCACTGCTTCCTTTGGCAATGCTGTTCTCTGCAGGGATGAACCTGTTCAGATGTGCAGGTGTCCCAAAAAATGGGTCAGTGATGTGGCTGGACCCTTCTGGCTCCTTACTGAAAATGGCTCTACCTGTAAATTTTCTGCAGCCCTTTTTGGGGAAGCATTTCTGGGTTTGCTCTTATCCTTGGCTGGCAATGCAGTTGAAAGCAGCATGGTGCCAGCACGGGCAGTGATGCTGTGCCATGGTAGCCTGGCCCAAGCAGGGCCATGTCCCCTTGTTCCCAGCTCTGTCTCCATGTGACCTGTGTGCCAGCAGCCCGTCTGAGGAGCTGAAGTTGATTTTTGTGTTTGATCTTAGCTCCTCGAAGACCAAGGCCGAAGTCCACCACTCCTTCCTCCCTGACAAGCCAGCAAACTGTGATGGGTAACTAGCAACAACCTTCTTTTCTCATTGTCTCACATCTCTCTTACTTCCCATCACACCTCCCACCCCAAACCACCCTTGTCATCTTCTCGGGAGAGGATGAAGCACTCGCCACACTGGTTCTGCAGTTCTGTTGTTTGATCCCATGCTTTTTCTGTAGCTGTTGATTGTTTTCTGCAGGAAGCATGTGATATCCTGCAGAGAGACCATGTTGCTGCTCTTGGCCTTCAGCTCCATTCCCTGCTTCTTTGTGTTTGGGTATTGGGTCTTGCTCTCTCTGACACATTCAAACATGACAGCATTCTTAAGATGCCAATCTCAGCTGGGCTGGCACAAGAGGACATGCCTTTCCATTGCCATCTCCTGGAAGTGGGAATGCTTTGCTCTGCTGCTGCTTTTGAGGCCATGTTAGGGTTTTATGATTGATGCCTTATTTCAGCTTTTGGTGAATCACAGGATGTTTCTTCACACTTTGCGACACCAGCAGCCTCTGGCAGTAATGATAATTCTCACAGTTCTGGCAGCGATGCAAGATGGGAATTGTCCCACGAGATATTGTGCTTTTAGCCAATCTGTTACTTCTCTTGTGCCTAAACTGGGACAAAGCGTTAGTGTAGAGATGAAAGGGGCCACATGTGCAAAGCCATATTTAATCCAGGCGTCAGCTATGGCAATTCCACTTTTCTTGTAATGTGATCTCTTCTTCATATTTCTTCTAACAGTTACTTCATCATTTTCATTGCCAGTCCATCTTCATGCATCTACATTAGGAAATCCACTGCATGTTCATTTGAGATGTTTTCCTTACCCAAATCCCTAGTTTCTTAGTAATGTGTTCAGTATATATGTTCAGATGATGCAAAAAAATGTTTTGGTTTGGTTTTGTTTTGTTTTTTTCCAGCTTCACTGGACTCTAACCATATTAGTTTCCTGTCCCAAACTTCTGCATCTGCAGAAATCCCAAAAATAGAGACTGGTAAATTGTATTTATGATACTTTAATTGCTTAGTATTTGGTTTTGCATCAGGGATGTTACAGTTAGAGGCTGTTTGCTGTGATTTCTTGGTGTTGTCTGAGGCAGAATTTTGTTTGCAGTGTCTGATAGTTAGGCTCTATAATTATATGGTGATATTTTGTGGCATAGGGTAAAATTCAAAATAAACCACAGGAATTATTTTTTCTTTTGCGTGGCTTTTATAGATTAGGACAAATAGGACCAGTAGCTAGATGGGTTCATTATCAGTTAGAAAGATATATTCTTGTCTGTTGCATTTTACCATGGGGGATTTTCTGTTAGTCATATCATATACATTATTTTGCAGTTTTCTCTATTCATAAGACTGTTTTTCAAGTTATGTTGCTATTTCACCTTGAAACTTTTATTACTGGGGTCATTGGTGTTCAAGATTACGTGTATTCATTGCAAAGGTACAAATGTGCAAGAGAAAAGAAGGAAAATTATCCTAAACCTCTCAGTCAACATTTCAACAGTATTGTTTCAGATTTTCTGGCTCACTCTGTCTCTTCAACGTATCACAAAATTTGTGTTAATTTATATTATGTCAATTAGATAAAATACCATGAATGAGAAATTGCATGGTGTGTAGTATGTTAAAACCCATAAGTAAAAATACTGGCATGTGCTATGTTGAAACAAACAAAGCTTTGGCAACAGAAATACTTGGTTGTATAAATTCATATTTGCGTATATTTAAAATACGTAGATCTCTTTCTACAGGTGCAGGTGCAGTCAAAAGCACAGGTTTTTCATGTTACATGTGCCCAGATCAATTGTCTCCTGTTGATAAATCTGCTTCTAAGGGGATCAGAGCTCCTGTCTGGGTTTGTCTATTGGGTGCACATGACATCTTCAAAACTTTGAGGTTTTGTTCCTTTCTTTTCAAGTTGAAAATTTATGAGACTCTGTTGTAGAGGTGTTGGCATCTTGCAAGGCAATGTAAAGCAATCTTTCTTTTTCAGATTCTTTCGCCCCCCCCC